>OLKM01005683.1:0-16267 GCA_900291075.1 Melanogrammus aeglefinus | reverse complement strand
TTTTGTAACTTGTTAGTGAAGAACGAGGCTCTCTGTCCTTCCACCTGCGTCTGTTAAACCCACTTGTAATTATCAGCTGTAGTTACCTGCTCCGCCGCCCCCACCAGTGTCCCAGTGTCCTCTCCTCGCGCAAGCAACACAACACGCTCCGTAATCTGCAATTATGTTTGTTTATTGAACTAACAAATATAGCCTACACGCGTAAACATCGGTCTCCCAGCTCGAACTCTATTGATTTTTTTCGACGGTTTTTTGTTGTAACAAATGCACATGGCATGTGTAGCTTTTTTTGGACGGGGCTTCGGTTGTTCAACAAATGCACATGTTGCCCACCCGGTATCACGAGATCTCAGTGCTTTCATACGACGCACACGAAACCGCGTTAATCTATTGTATCGTGTCCAGAGTACGATTGGTTTGACTTTTTTTTCGTGAAATCGCATCACGTAAATCGTTAACCAATGTGCACTCATGATATGCAACATCCTTCACAACTATTAATTCTTGTCATAACTTATCAAACCAATACATCTCCTTCACGGTTCACCGAGCAACGATTATGTGAAAGTAAAATGCACATTTCTCGCTAAACCAATGTTTACATAAACACTTTTAATGGCGTAACTAGGCTACATAGTATCATATTTTCCACCCAGAATAAAAAAGTATGTCCGCCATTTTCATAGGAAAATATCCTAAAAATACTCCAATAGGAAAGATGCTCACAGTGTCTATCCCGTGACGTAGTCACCATAGACGCTTTTAATGCTTTTAATGACGGGTTACGCCATTAAAAGTGTTATATGTAAATATTTTTAGCGAGGAAATGTGCATTTTATACTTTCATAATCGTTCGCTCGGGCGAATGTGAAGGATGTTTTGGTTTGATATTATGACGAGAAATATAGTGTGAAGGATGTGCATTCAGAGTGCATTGGTTAACATTTCGTGATGCGTTTCACGAAAAAAGTCAAAACAATCGTACTCTGGCGACACGACTTCAATACAGATTAACGCGTTTCGTGCGCACCTGTCAGAGGCGAGATCTCCGTGATACCCGGGTTGGCCAGGCAGAGGTGTAGCAATAGTAACGGGCATTTGCCACTGGAAGTGATGAGTGACAAGGATGATGCAACCCAAATACATGGCTCGGATCCCCACATTCTATGCATCTGGACATAAAATTTCCCTGAAATATTTTAGCCTACCGAGGAGATGAGCTAGGTCGCGGCTACAGCTAGGGATCCCGACGCCTCAATAGGTGTGTTCATCTCCGTGACTGCATCTTTTTGACTAGACAAACAAAGGCTGAAATATCCCGTTTAATTTAGGGAGTTTTTTTTAAAAGCTCTTCGTCGCGTTGTTCTTTTTAACGTTGCTGTTTCGTTCGTTTGAGGCTCTCACTATCATATTACTCTCCTTCTGTCATCTTTGCTCTGCTCATTCTGTCAGGGACCGTCACGATCATTCAAAAATAACTGACATGTCACATGACGTGACCGACACACGGATTTTGGATAGATTTAACATGTGGTCACGTCCATCCAATCAATTGTGTTTATTTTGTTTTATGGCCAGTGAGAGGTCTGTTTTTGTCGTTTTATATTTAGGAAAATTTAAAATAGTGTGGCCAATCCGGGGCCCCTGCACACGTGGGGCCCCTAGGCTGCAGCCTAGGCCAGCCTGTGCATTAATCCGCGCCTGGACGGAGGGGTTGTTCATAAAACCTAACATAGCCAGTAAACATTATAACCGTGAACAGGGGACAGTCAGTACACTGTTAACGGGAGGGAGTGGACGGGGAAGAGGAGAGAAGGGAGACAGAATACGCAGAAAAGTCTATCTCTCCTCTTCCTCTCTTCAGTGACACATTGGACCGAATTGGATGCTTACCAGCCCATGGCTAAATGGAGGGGTAGAACCGTTTGGTGGGTCCCCTTATGTAACTACACCGCTGGTGCTGCTGATTGTTGAGCGGTCTGCCGAGGGATGCCAGCACCACTTCTTCCTCTGACGGATGAACCTCCGTGCTCGCCGGGCGGCTCAGAGTGTCGCTGGGGCCCGCGGACCAAGCTCTGCTGGAGGACAGTGGGATGACGGAGATAGTGTGAGTGTGGTGTGTGTTTGGTTCTTTCCAGGCGCAGGAAGCCGTGGTGTCCTAGGAACAGGGGTACCTGAGATTGTCATCAGGACATTTCGCCGGGCCACCTTGTAATGCAAATGGTCAAAACACGTATGCTCTGCCACCAGGCATGTGGAACTCCGACAACACAATTATCACAACTACTACCAACAACAACGCCTTGGCCATTGGGCAACAGTGCAATGTTGCTTCAAGTGTTCAAAGAGAGCTCCTAAAAGCTGATCTTGTATAGGCTACCTCCTATAGGCAGGTTATACTATTTGTTTACAGATATCCTTCTTTACATAATTGAAACAATCTCTCTGATCTGCAGCACTCTGCCACCACATCTCTCTGTGAAGGCCTGGGGCCTCTGTGTTATAATTTCCTGTTACATTGAAATTTACATAGTCCAAATCGAAGGAAAAGATGCAAAAGAAACACACGGAAATATGCGTATTTCATATTTCCATGTGGATTTTTACCAGGTGTGAACATACGAATAGAAATCATGGCATAGTACCGAATCTACTATTTAAGTCAGAGTTGGCCGTGTGCACGGACATCAGCCAGAGGAGAACGACTGGTAGAACTTTGCGGTTTAGGTTATGAATCCCGTCCTCACTTTGGGCAACTGGAGTCTGGGGTGGCTGTCGCAGTGGCATCACTGGCTGGGCTAGAAATGCTCGAGGGGAAATACAGACAGAAGCAGGCCAGCACGGCTCGGTGGCCACGACAGGCACGCATCCGGGAAGAGCGGTGGAACGCGGTTCTGTCTGATAAGACCGAGAGGACGAGGCTCTCTCTGAGGCTTTAGGCCTTCTGCTGCAGCAGTCCTGTACTGATGGTGTCCCTGTGTAGCCCCGAGGCGCTGTTTATACTTTTATGAAAAACGCTGTGTGGTTCAAAGGAACACACGCAAATACAATTGGCCAAACACAAGGTGCAAACAAACCCACGCCACCCCGTTGTGTTTCACAACCAGGCTGTTGTTTCGTATTTCTGTGTGGATTTTCATTTCAAATGTGAACACACTCAAGATAGTTATGCAATTATGCATTAACTTTTTCAGACCAGATTATTATTATTTTTTTTGTTTGGGGGGGGAGGGAGGTTACTTATGAGGAACATTCAAATAATTATAGACGATAATTGTGTTTACCTGGCTTCAATTTGAACTTTGATTATTTCATCTCCAATGGGGATGAAGCAATGCAGGAAGCACTAAACACACGCAAAGTATTGTTTGTATTAAACTGCATTGATGCTAGCTTTGATGATGTTCTTTTTTTGGCTCTTCTTCCTTCCTGTCCTTTTTTCTCCGAGGCCCGTAGGTTATGACGTCGATGTCACGATGCTGACCTGAGAGCCAGCTGCGACTGAGACAGGAGGGATGGCAATTATCCTTCTTTCCCACCATAGATCTTGCATGAGCGCGTAGGCGATGCACTGTGCTCTGGAAATCTATCTCCCAAACATCGTACTCCATGTTCTTTTGGTGATCCATGCTTACAAGTGTATACTCTGCTGGTCTGCTTCCTCCTTATCCTTCATGGAGTGATGAGTAGCTCGTATAAATGGTGGGCGAGTTCTGTGGCGAGTCGACCCAGCAAACGATAGTTATGATATTATAACTTACGTTCTATGTTCTTTGATGTGAGGGGTAGCCGTTCTAGCTTCGGCCTTATGGGGCTTGTCCGTTGCGCATGGCGCGCGCGCGCACTGGAAAAATAGTCACAACTATGCACCCAATCAAACGGTGGGCACCCGCCCAATTTCCCAGGGCACCGTGGTACAATAATGCGGCGCAAACCGGCCGCCATCCATCCTCATGCTATTCTTCTTTCAGCCATTTGGAGGGTACTGCAGGTGGGAAATTAGACGATCTGCCTAGCAATCATAGAACTAGTTATAATATTATGAATATCGTTCTATTTCATGTAGGCTTCGCCTTGTGGGCTAAGGTGAAGCTGCGAACGGAGCCCAATCAATGTACTCCTGCTGGACCCCAGTCAAAAAACTTAAGTCACTAGGGCACATAAGACTCAAATAAGCCGAGAATGTGCAAAACATAACAGCTTTCCATTTGAAAAACGGCAGGAGAGAAATGCTGGCAGATAAGTCCAATCGCCATCCGGCGAGAGGAATTTCAACGATGCCGCTTAAAAGAACATGCCTTCATTCTTAAGCCGTAGAAGGGGGCACTGACGACTCCAACACAGAGTTGCCGAGTGGGAGCCTCTGGACATGTCTTAACATGTTAAAAAACCGAGTGAGCTTAACGCCCAATGGTCGCCCTGCCCGAGCATAGTGGCTAAAGAGCAACACCCTCACATATCCAGCGAGAGTAACCGCTGTTTAGAGAGAGAGCGCGACCCTGCTGCTAGCGTCGCTATAACACAAACAACTGTTGTGTGGAGCGGAACGCGGCCGAGCGTTTCACGCAGGGAAAGCCGGGTCGATTGAGACACTTTTCAGTTAAACGTTCTTTTCAAAGATGACGTTACGTATTCAAATAATTTCAACATGTGATCAACAACTCACATTGTAATGATATGTATGTTCTGTATATATGTTATGACCACTAGGTGGCAGATTACTAGATCAGATGGAACTAGACTTGAGAACGACAGAACAAGTGTAACGGGAGAGAACCATGAAGGCTGGTGTCAATAAACAAACACCTACTTAGAACTATCCAAAGTTGTATATTTATAATTGACAATATACTTACATGGTACCAGGAATGGATTCTATAAAGGCCACCAGGGACTCTAAAACTTACCAGGAAACACTTGAATGCCAACTGGAAGACTTTTTTAAACAGCAGTTTGAGCTGACCTCGTGGAACCCTCGCGGCTATCCGGTGTGTCGGAGACGTCTAACAAGAGAAAAATAGCACTGTTGCTAACTGTTGCGGGGGACGGAAGCAATTAGAGGTGTATAACACGTTCACTTTTGACCCCTGAAGAAGACAAAGAACAAGCTGGATTGCAGTACTCAAGGCAGTTTGATGAACATTGTCTTGCTAAAAAGAATGAGACCTACGAAAGGTACTTTAGATCACGACTGCAACGTGAAGGAGAGGCGTTCGACAGCTTCCTCACGGACCTGAAGCTAAAAGCTAGCACCTGTAAATCTTCAAATGTATTGAGGACTCATTGAGTCGTGATCAAAAATTGGTGTTCGGGGTCTGTGACAGGAAAGTCAGGGAAAAGGCTGTTGGGGTGAGGGCTGACCTGAACCTAGAGAAGGCAGTGAAATATGCCAGGCGAGGGAGTTAGTCAGGCAGCATCCGAGAACGTTTGATGTCGCAACAAAAGGACTAGCTCAGCAGCCCGCTCAAATACATGGTGACGTAGACGCAATTTCTTTGCATCTACGTCAGTGGCGCGGGAAGGACCGAGATAGAGACACTAGGCGCAAAGAAGGAACAGAGAGGAGCAGTGACAAAGAATTCAGAGAAAAGGAATTTACCTGCAAACGATGTGGAGGCCAGCACAAGGCCAGACAGTGCCCAGCATTTGGAAAAACCTGCTCCAGGTGTCATGGACAAAATCACTATGCTAGAATGTGTCTTTCAAGGGAGAAGGAACGAAAAGTCTGGACAGCCAGTCAATGCAGATGAGACTGTGCGGCCAGTCAATGCAGTGCAAACAGATAAATGGGTGGCACCACTGTAAGTTAATGGGACAGTTGTGTTGTTCAGACTAGACACAGGGGCAAAAGCCAACCTGATCAGTTTAAAGGACCATTAAAAGCACTTAAAGGAGAAGCCAAAAATACAGAAGAACGCACTGTCCCACTGAAAACATAATGGACAGCCAATTGAAACCAAGGGGGTGTGCCGGCTTAAAATATGTGTGAAAGGCAAGACACAAAACCTCATGTTTGTAGTGGTTCCTGATGACCACGAATCGTTGCTCGGAGACAGAGCATGTGAGGACCTGGAGCTGGTCAAGAGGGTCTACCAGCTCAACAGTGAAAAGGTGTCAGACACCGACACAGGAAAGGAATCCGTAAATGATATAGTGCACAGGTTTCCAGAACTGTTCAAGGGCCATGGAACGCTGCCTTTCACATATAAGGATCCAACTTAAAAAGTTGATGCCACGCCAGTCATACATGCGCCGCGGAGAGTACCAGCACCGCTCAGGGACAGTCTGAAAAAGGAGCTGGACAGAATGATGGATCTGGGAGTAATTCATCCCATCGAGGAGCCCACAGACTGGGTGAACTCCATCACATGTGTGAAAAAACCCAATGGTGAGTTAAGAGTGTGCCTAGACCCCAAAGATCTCAATGAGAACATTAAAAGAGAGCATTACCAGATACCAAAAAGGGAAGAGATCACAAGTGAAAGGGCAGGGGCCGAGATATTTTAGTAAATTAGATGCATCTCATGGTTTCTGGCAACTGAAACTGGACTCTGAGAGTAGCAAGTATTGCACTTTCAACACACCTTTCGGACGATACAGTTTTCTTCGATTGCCATTTGGAATAAAATCAGCCCCCGAGATTTTTCATGGGGCAATGGAATCGATCATAGAGGGGCTAGAGGGCACCCGTGTGTACATCGATGATTTAATAGTATGGGGCTCAACACTAGCACAACATAATGAAAGGCTGCTGAATCTCCTGAAAAGGATTCAGTTGAGCGGTCTGAAACTGAACGAAAGCAAATGTCAGTTTGGGGTCACAGAGATCACTTTCTTAGGTGACAAGCTGTCCGGAGAGGGTGTAGAGCCAGACCACTCCAAAGTACAGGCTATTCTTGACATGCCTGCCCCTATGGATAAGAAGGGGGTACTGAGAGCTATGGGAATGGTGAACTTTTTAGGGAAGTTTATTCCAAATCTATCCGCAAAAACAGACAATTAGAGGTCTGCTGCAAAAAGACAGAGGATTTGAGTGGACTGACAGCCACAACAAAGAATGGGAGAAGCTTAAAGAGACACTTACCAGAGAACCAGTGCTTACCTTCTTTGATCCCTCTCAAAAAACAGAAGTCTCCACAGATGCATCCAAAGACGGATTGGGCGCAGTGCTGCTCCAAACTGACAACGATGGCCACTGGAGGCCAGTGGCATATGCATCAAGATCAATGACGGAGAGTGTTTAGATGCGAGAAGTTTCATGGATACATTTATGGGCTGCCTACTTTCACATCAGAAACAGATCACCAACCACTCATCTCTATCTACAAAAATAACCTGAATGACATGTCTCCCAGGATTCAACGTATGATGATGAGGTTACAAAGATATGATATGGATCTAATCTACACGCCAGGGAAATACATAGTCCTGGCTGATGCACTGTCTCGAGCACCCGCGCCGCCCCAAGCAGCTGTGCAATCAAGAGAGGCACAAACAAAATCGTCAAAAGAGCTTGAAAGGCATGTAAACTTAATTGTCTCTTCTCTCCCAGTGTCAGACATGGTGCTCAAGAAGATTGCACAGGAAACTGAACAAGTTGAGACACTGCAGGGAGTGGCAGCGAAACTCCAAAAAGGGGTGGACAAAAGGCACACCTCCCACAATACTATTCCATCAGGGCAGAACTGAGTGTGGCAAACAGCCTACTTGCTGAGACAAATATAGGATTCATCATCCCAGCATCTATGCGGAAAGATATGCTCAGCAGAATCCACGAGGGGCACCTTGGCATAGAAAAATACAGAGCAAGAGCACGGGAAGCGGTCTACTGGCCAGGTATAAACAGAGACATTGAGACACTGATTAGTAAGTGTGATACATGCCAAAGACACAGATACAAGCAAGCCAAAGAGCCAATGTTGATCCCAGAAATGCCGACTGAGCCATGGCAAAAAGTTGGAACAGATCTCTTTCATGTAAATGGAAAGGACTTTTCTCTTTAGTGATTGTGATTATTCACCCAAAACTATCCTGAAGTAGCACAACTGAACAGCACATCTGCCAGTGCTGTTATAACTCGCATGAAAAGCATCTTTGGCAGACATGGCATTCCCCAGATAGTCCAAAGTGACAATGGTCCGCAGTACAGCAGCCAAGAGTTTCAAATGTTTGCAGAGGAGTATGGGTTCCAACACACTACATCGAGCCCTCTCTATCCAAAGGCGAATGGTAAGGCAGAGAAAGGAGTGGAAATCGTTAAAAGACTTCTAAAAAAGGCTGCAGAGACAAAATCAGACCCTTACCTTGCACTGTTGACCTATCGGTCTTCTCCTCTGGGATGTGGAGCATCACCCTCAGAGCTCCTCATGAACCGAAAACTGCGCAACACATTACCACACATGCCAAGAAAGAAGAAAAACAGAGTACTCACACAAAAGCACATGCAGCTGAAGTGGGCACAGAAGAAGCATCATGACAAGACGGCCAGGAGTCTTACACCTCTCTCAGAACACAACGTGGTCAGAATCGAAGAACCCCACACATGGAACAGAAAAGCAGTGGTGCTCAAAGAGGTCGGTCCGAGGTCGTACACAGTCAGAACGGAGGATGGACATGTATTCTGGAGGAACCGCAGATGCCTGCTCAGGACTCAAGAGACATTTAGAAAGCAGTCCCACGCAGAAGTGACAAACCCTCCTGATGCACACCAGGATGTGCAGCCCACAGAGCATCAGACACCAACATCAGAGACAGGGGCACCTGTCTGCCGTAAGTCTAGCAGAGCTAGAAGATCAAGAGTGATGATGGACTTGTGAGAGTATTTGTGGTTTACATATGTGAGTGTTGCTTAACCTGAGAATAGTCTTAAAGTAAAGGTTATGGTAACATTGAAAAAAAATACTGTTTATTACCTTGGTTTCCTGAAATAAGAGGATATCCTGTTTATTGCTACTGTTCTGTTGCATATCTGATACTTACTTTATTACCTACCGTTACTTACTGGTGTTTCCTGAAAGAAGAGGTTTTAATGTTCATTACCACTGTTACCTGAAAGAGAAATAGTGCAGTTAATTTACACAGAACAGTCAATTAATGTTACTTTCTAAAACCTGTTATCTGAAAGAAGGGATTAATTGTTTACCTTGTTTACCTGCGAAAAGCTTTAGGTGTGGTAGCCCTTACTGTGTTTAATGGGTTTGGTGTAGCTTCCAGGTCTAGTCTTGATATAGCCTTGGGCCTACTATTATTTGACTTTTAACCTCAGAGAAAGGAGGATGTAATGATATGTTTGTTCTATATATATATATATATACACACACACACAATATATTGATAATAACAATAATAATTATGCAAGACTGTGAGAAGGGGGAGGATTTCACCTTCTCACAGTCAGTTATATTTCTTTATTACACAGCTTTGTTGAATACTCGATTCTGATTTGTCAATTAGGGCATTCTACGTACTGTTATTTCCGTATAGCAGACCGCTGCTATGAATAACAGACTTTTGCTATGGACGCCGTTCTGATCATATTCGCGTCGGGGTCCTGCATCACCGTGTTGGGGTTTATTTTTCAATAATGACCGTCTCACTACACATTACCATGCATAATATACACTATACCTGAGGATGGTATGCTGATGTGATTCGGTGCTTGACACCAAACTCCTCAAAAAGGGACTTGTTTACCTGAATTAAGGAATTCAACAGTTATTAGATTTCTTGTTTGCCAGTGTTAATCAATCACTGTTAAATGACACATCTAAAATACTGTAAATAAATACTTCACCTTGTTCCAGAATTCACGACCCTGGTCTGTCAATATGACCTCACATCAAAAGAAACTGAAATCATTCTCCATCTCTCCCCCCCCCCCCCCCCCAAAAAAAAAGAACATGGGCCTGGCCTCCACCCACTTGGTGAAGAAGTCAGTTGCTGTCAGACAGAAGCGGTTCCCATACTTTGAGGCTTTGAATGGTCCGATTAGGTCAACACCTAGGGTAGGGACAGACATAAACACATGGCCACAGGCCATGACGTTAGAGAGATAGAAAAGGCAATACAGTACATTAAGAAAACAATACAAATTAAACTATGACTTCGAGAGGTTGTAGCCATTTCACAGAACCACAAAAGCAAGATATCTCACCAATCATATGCCATGGTGACTTTGGTTTGATGGGCTTCAACTCTGCTGCCTCCGTTTTCACTTGCTCAAACCTCTGGCATGATATACAGGTTTTCACCTTGACAACACAAGGAGATTAAACAGATTTAATAATATGCTCTAGAGTAGAGGCGATTTACTTTTCGTGTCACAGTAGTTTGAATGAACAATTACTTATATAAGGCAATCACTATAAATTATTCTTTAAATTTCATGTGCCTCAGCGTACCACAGGAAATATTAGAGCTCATCTGGATCAAACACAACTTCAACAAATTGGTCACTTGCCCATTCCTGAACATCTTTGGTAATGGCCTTCCAGTAGAAGCGTTTGCTGATCTTGTCCAGCATCCTCTTGACTCCAAAGTGGCCAGCATGGACTTCTGTCAGCACCTCAACCTTCTCTTTCTCAGTGAGGATCACCCTCCTCATTAAATCGCCTTTCTCCCCAAGGTAGTACAATCCCCTAAAGAGGGAGAGAACATACATTAGCACTGCATCAGCTGTAGATTGCTTATAACTCAATTCAGTTTCCTTTGCAGGGCCTACTAATTTGTTAAAATGGAAGATGAATTAAGATGGACTGCATAAAATGTTATATATTTAATTACAGAATACCTTTAAGAGTGAATTTTTTTGCATCTTCCGGATCTGCCGTTTCTCCACGAGTGAGCGACCTGCTTCATACATCTGAGACGACAGATACAAGAAAATAGAATTAAATGACACCATTTTCAATCAACAAAGAATAACCTTGGACCTACCGACCGACCGACCGACCTATCTATCTATCTACCTTTCTGCCTATATAGCTATCTATCTATATAAATTAAATGAACACAAGCTAGCTAGCTAGACTCTGAGAACGTTTAACACTCGGTTCACTACACGTTAAACACTCAGGTTACTAGCTAAATGCGATTAAACAATTAAATACAATACAAATATAAAGTTAGGAACGCTAATAAATGTAATTTATAAAATAAGTGTTACCTGTCTTCTTGTCGCGCTCAATGAATGAGTTTGCGAATGTTCTTGAACCTTCCCACGTCATTCGACGCAATCGTCCGTTGCCCGGCAACGTTCGACGCGATTGTCTGTTGCCAGGCAGGTTTGGAATGGATTACGTAGGCGGTACAAATTTGGCACCCGGTACAAATTTGGTGTCACAGCGGCCCCCTGGAGTGCTGGAACCGGCCTGGACCCCGCTTCCTACCGGCCTGCTGGTGGGAGGAGCCTGTGAGAATCGCCCCGAACCGGGAACGATTCTCACGGACGGACTGCTGGTAAGCGAGCACTTCCGAGAACCGGGGCCCAAATAGTCCATCCGGAGCTAATGGGCCCTGGACGAGGCTGGCCCGCTCTCGTTCCGGAACTGCAGTGTGAGAGCCATATGGCCCTCTGGATCATGGTGGTCCACGCCATATGCCGGCCGGCCGAATCGGCTATCGGCTGGCACAGCTAAAGGATGGCGCTTGAGAAGCAGGAAACCGTCAGCCATCTCGTGGCCTCCTCCGGGCCGTAAGCCTCCCTGCCAGCCGACAAGGAGACCAGGGCAGAGGAAAGCAGATTGCGAGGCACAGACAAACACCCTGTCCATTGGTAATCTGCTTCTGGAGGCGCTCGGGGGGCAGCGGCTTCTCGTTAGGATGCCATCCGGCGCCCGGACAGATAAGCGCTGCTAGGGAAGGCTCCAGGTGAGGGCTCCCCCTCGCCTGAGTATCAGCCCACCCTTCCACGTTGGTGAAGTCAGTGAAGGCCCTCACCAGGACTTTCAGAGTAGAGGGGTCCCCACCTGCAGCGGTGAAAAGGTGCTGAACCGGGGGCACTGGGTAGCCTGCCGGGAGGAAGACAGGGTGCGAAAGCACTCGCCCTGCATGTCATCTGACATGGGAGCGAGAGGCGGGGCTGGCATAGAAATTAGTGTTGGCTCATTCGCGAACGAACCGGTTCGAATGCACGAATCTTTAGGACGAACGAACTGAACCAGTTCGAAACGAACTGAACCGGTTCGTTTCTCTCGTTCGTCTCGTTCGTTGTCTCGTTGAGTACGAGTGCCGTGTTCCAATACCCGTACTGTCCGTACTTACTAGCCAAAATTTGAGTACACAGTACGTTCCAATTCAGATCCGGCGAAAAGAAGTATACTTCAAGGACCCGGATGCCGTACTCAAAACGGGCTAATCGTGAAGTGTGGATCGAAGGACACTGCCCGTACTCAACGGCAGCCATCTTAGCTACGTAGCGGAAGAGGCGGAGCCAGGCTGAGCGCTCAACTCGAAAAAATAGACTAAAACTTGATCATTGATATCATAATATCATGACTACGACTTTAATAACTTTATCACAAAAGTATAACCCCCACTATAACTTAAATGACAGGTCTAATGCTGCTGTTTTATGGGCTACGTTGGTAGACAAAAAAAAGCATACATGACGTTTATAACACCTACCCCTAGCATTTGTCTGTCTCCGTCAGGAGGAGGAGGTAACGTCGACGTACGTCGGGCGCATTCTCCACATTTGCTGGCGTTAACGGACACATATTGCACAACTAAAAAGATGTTTAAACACAACGGGTACTTTATTCCACACTTCAAAGCGGGATGTTTTTGGCAGGTGACGAGCGGCGGCTGTCGCGATCGTCATTTCCGGTAAGTGCACCACAGAGTACTCGATTTGGAACAGCACTTACATCTGAAAAATTAGTGTACTCAAGTGAGTACAGATAGTGCAGAAAGTGTACTTCCTTTAAGTATACTCATGGAAGAACGGGTATTGGAACACGGCAGGGGAGTGTCCTTCGATCCACACCACGATAAGCCCGTTTTGAGTACGGCATCCGGGTCCTTGAAGTATACTTCTTTTCGCCGGATCTGAATTGGAACGTACTGTGTACTCAAATTTTGGCTAGTAAGTACGGCCAGTACGGGTATTGGAACACGGCACTTTAGAGGAGCCCATCTTAAGGCAGCTGTGTTATATACACGGTACCATGGGAAATGTGGGCGGTGCCCACGTTGATTGGTGCATAGTTTAAATTTTTCAGTGCGCGCAAGCACGCGCACGGGACAAGCCCATAGCCTACGTTTGTGTTTTCACCCTATTTACACAAATGCTGTGCCTTTTTCTCCCCGTCGGTGGATCTCGCTGAGGCCATTTTGCAACTGAATTTGGCCTGTTGAAATTGGGAACTTTGAAAATATTTACGTTGAATCTTTTAACGTTGAATATTTGATTTAGAATGTTTTAACATTGAAAAATAAAGCTGATTATGATTTCTTGAGTTAAATTCAGAGGCAAAAAATCCAGATACGTTATTTCAATGCATAAATATTCAGTGCTTAGAATTCAGTGGCTTTTCATTTTCGAAATCCGATGGCACAGATTTACTTCCATAGATAACACTTCTTTTCACTTTATATTTGTATTGTATTGAATTTAGCTAGTAAACAGAGTGTTTAAAGTGTATCGTAGTTTATATTTGTATTGTATTTAATTGTTTCATCGAATTTAGCTAGTAAACTGAGTGTTTAAAGTGTATCGTAGTTTATAATTGTATTGTATTTAAGTGTTTAATCGAATTTCGCAAGTAAACTGAGTGTTTAAAGTGTATCGTAGTCTAGCTAGCTTGTATTAATTTAATTTAGATAATAGACGTCATCGTTCGACACAATCTTTCGTTGCCAGGCAACGTTCGACGTGATCATCAGTTGCCAGGCAGGTTTGGAATTTTCGAATGCGGATTACGTAGGAGGTAGCCTACCATTTTCGCCCCCGATACAATTTTGGTGTGACACCCCACAGGCTCTCATTCACAGGTGAGGCGTTAATGTTCTATATTAGCGTTTCCCATTGAAACAAATGACGCAGTGATTATTCTTCTAAACGAGAGCTGGTAAATTGAGAAAAATGAATTAAACTATAATCAGACAATGCGGTTATATGCTATAGATAGAGTATCTGGTGTAAAGGCTGGGACGAATTTCGAATTATAAATATGTACAATCCATAACGTCAGCTCTCTGGCTCATAGCTCAGATTAGAATACCGCCCGTTATCAAGTCGTAGCTATGGTCCGTCCTATTTATGTGAAAAACTTTATATTTGGATTGTAAAACGCATGAAAATATAAATGAATGATCTTAATTTATTTTCTTTGGCAATTGACCATGGTATAAGCGGGATAATGTCCTTCAAGGTGTAAAAAAACATGTTGGATCGACAGTAATTAATGGGGAATTTTAATGAGGGAGATGAACTTGAACAGAGTAGGCCTACGCCTATAGGCTACATTTAATAAGCATGCAATACGAATATGAAAAAGCATAATTATTAAAGTATTTGAATTGTTTTATTGTGTTGGCTAGCAAGAAGTAGAATAAATGGGATAATCAGTCTTGTTAAAAGGGTTTGTGCAACCAACCGCACAACAAGATATGATTGCGCTCTCGTCTCTTTCTGCAAACAGCAAGATGCAGAGGAATAGTAAGTTCCCTTAATAGTTTTGATCTGGCTGAAATGTGCCTCTCTTTAGAGTGATCACAACCAATTTAGTTTAACCAATGTCTTTCATTACACATGTTCAGAGAGAGCAAGCGCTCAAGCCCTCACACAACTATGATATTGTGTCCGCATGTCCGCATCAAAAGAAGTCCACAGGTGTTTGGTCCGTGTAGATAGATAGATAGATAGATAAGTACTTTATTCATCCCCACAGGGGAAATTCAGGTGTCCAGCAGCCTACAGTGTGTTGTCCAGACAAGCATTCACCAAGCAATACACTCATACAAACAACAAGTAAAGACACAGACAATACGGTTGTTAAAGGAAAAGTAAAAAGGCTACTATCACTAAGAAGAAATAATAATTAAAAATTAAAGTTTAAAATTAAAAGATGATTCGCGCTCACCAGGTCCATTATGCAGCCTTATGGCGGCTGGAATGAAAGACCTCCTGTTACTCTCGGTCCTGCAGCGCACAGAGAGGAGTCTGTCACTGCGGCTTACTTTGCTGGGCAACCACAGTATCATGTAGTGGGTGGGCTCTTGTTTTGATGGATGGCTTTTCATGCATCATTTCTCATTCGGTCTCTCCACCAAAATCTCCTACAGAACCACCCCTTCCTCCCCAACACTGACACACACTTCCTGACTAGTTTGTCCAATCTGTTACGGTCCCTGGCTGTCATACAGCTGCCCCAACACACCACTGCAAAGAACACTGCACTGGCCACAACTGACTGGTAGAACAGATACAGCATGTCATTGCAGACTTGGAAAGATGTTAATTTCCTGAGGAAAAAGAGCCTGTTCTGGCCTTTGTTGTAGGCTGCATCTGTGTGGACTGACCAGTCCAGTTTATGGTCCAGGTGAACTCCCAAGTATTTGTATGTCTGGACCACCTCAATGCCCCCCCTCAATTACCACAGGTAGATGGTGTGCCTTACGCCTCCCAAAGTCCACTATCATCTCCTTGGTTTTGGCTACATTGAGCACAAGACCATTGCACCTGCTCCAGGATGTGAACTCAGGATGTGAACTCTGAGATGACCCTTCTGTACTCTGCCCTGCGTACTCTGCCCTGTGTGCTTGCTTGTGTGCGCGTGTCCATGTGTGTCCATGTGTTAGTGTCTGTGTGTGTGCGTGCTTCCATGCCTGCGTGTTTGTGTGTCTATACACATATCTAATTGTGTGCAGGAGCAGGACAGGTGAAGTCGCACTACGTATGAAGGGGCAGAGTCTGCACTCCTTACTGCTGCAAGGTGTCTACTTTCCCCAATAAGACAACGTCAACGTGTGGATCCCATGAAGATCTTCTTCAGGACCTTCAGGACCACAGAGAAGGAGTCCCATGTTTGTCCATGCACCAGTATGTCGGGGAGACTGGAGCAGGTCATTCCTTAACGCGGGACAAAACTTGCCGCTGGACGAGCGTCCCGTTCGTAGTCTCCCCACACAATGACCATCATGAAAGCATTGGATTGTATCGGCTGAGCTGACGAGATTGAGAGGAGAGAGAGAGAGAAGATGAGAGACAAGAGACACGAACAAGACAGAGGACAGAGAGAGAGAGAAGTAAGAGAGAAGAGAGAGA
>OLKM01005682.1:0-16279 GCA_900291075.1 Melanogrammus aeglefinus | reverse complement strand
TCAACGCCAGTATACTCAGACACATTGGCAGTTGGTCCAAATGGGGAAGCATATTCGAACTATGGTTTAATCTATAACTGTGCATGTAACCGTACTGATGACTCACTCACTCGACCGTCAACCTGACAAAAGTGCAACTACTCAGAAGGCGGGCTCGCTACCTGGGATGCCAATCAGGGCTGCAGTTTAGTTGTCCCTGAAGAACTTGCATAATCTATATATATCTGTCCATATATACTTAATTTATTTGCACACCAGTTTTATTTAATTCTATACCGTGTATTCTCTGTGTAAATCCATGCACCAAACCGTGACGTCAGTACTGATTCGGTTCAATACGTTTACATTTATCGTTAAACCCCTACTGGATGGCTGGATGGCTGGACGGCTGGTTGGATTGGTGGCTGGGTGGCTGGACGGTTGGATGGTTTGGCGGCTGGCTGGCTGGCTGGATAGCTGGGTGGCTTGATGTTTTGGTGGCTGGATGGCAGGGTGGCTGGGTGGCTGGATGGCCGGTTTGTTTTGTGGCTTGATGGCTGGATGGCTGGTTTGTTTTTTGACTGGCTGGCTGGATCGCTGGTTTGTTTTGTGGCTAGGTGGCTAGGTGGCTGGATGGCGGGTTGGTTTGGTGGCTGGCTGCCTCGTTGGATGTGTGGTCAGATAAATGGATAACTGAATGTATGTTTGCCTGGCTTCTCAGTGTTTCTATTGAATATTAATAATAGTGAAAAGATGTCTTCTCTCAGACGGTAATCTGTTTATTTACTTGTTTATCATTATATCTGTACGGGCTGTTTTGCATGTGGTTGTTGCATTCAGTCCCATGGAGTTTGGATTTGTTTTCTTACATTGAAAGGCAACAGATTGAAAGCAACAAAATATCTTTGTTTCTATTGTCATATGCTGCAGTTGTCATGAAAGTTAAAAGAAAAAGGGTTGTTAAACTTGTGCTAGGGAAGCTCTCCATACATGTCAAAAAGAGGTGTCAGGTCAAACACCTGGCCTATCCCGACCCAGCCATCATGAGTACTTACGCCTACCAGACACTGGCCTATAATATTTATGTTTTATACCTAAAAATACCTATTTAAATATAAAAATTAAAGATGATTAACTGATAGAAATAACATTGATAATTACAGGCTCAGTAAATAACAACCATAAACCATCCACATTAAAACTTGTGTATGGAGTGAAATGAATGGAGTAAAATCAGTTTATCTGAAAATGACTGAAGGGATGTCTAATATGAAAATATAAATCAAAGGGGATGGAAACGTTCCATCAGTCGCTTCCATGTCACTCCAAAGATGTGGAAGACTCCTGCACAATAACCCAATGGCGGAAGTGACCTAATGTATCACTGCTAGGAGTGGAGCCACAACGCATGTCTCCTCGTATTTCAATTATGATGGACAAGCAAACAGTTTTACAGTACAGCTTCTTAAATGTATCCTCTCGTCTCTCATCCACTCTGTCACTTTACAATTGTCTCAAAGTTTCATTAAATGGACATATAAAAACAACCTTGGAATTGCTTTATTTTTGTCCCAAAGCCCACCACGAATCCTCTTGTAAAAAGGTAGAAAAGAGAGAAACACAGACCTGGAAAATATTAAAAGAGATTTCATCAGTGGAGACAATCTGCATTAAAAGTTGGTTATATATGTAGTAGAATAGTAAAATAAATTTAAAATGTTGTGCATTCTTGACCAAGAAAAGGCAGACACCTTAAGTCCATCAGAAAGCGACAGAGTTATCCTCCGAAACCTAACCCCAGATGCAGGCCCGGCACGATACAGTCCTACTGGGAGGACCTCATCTTCACCAGCAGAGGGTGCTCTAGGCCTTACAGTTGGCCTGGCATCGGTGACTGACTCCAGTGGCACCGAAGTAGGACAGTACATGTTCCACCACTGAGGTCCCAAAACAGAGAAAAGTTGTGCCTTTGTTGATCAACCTTTGCTTGCTCTCAGCGATGACGGTACCAGACGTCCAGCTGAGGCAGTTGAGCGGAGGGATCGAGCTGGGGTGTGTGGCTTTACCAATGCTCGAGAAGAAGGTACAGTGATGTTCTCAACAGTGACCAGTAAATCTATGTGTGGGCAATCTTTCCCTGGCATTAGGAGGAGCTCAGTCTTGTTGAGGTTAAGCCTCAGGTGATGGGCAGTTGTCCAAATGCTGACATCTGCCAGACATTCAGATATGTGTGTTTCAATCAGGGCTTTGTCAGATGAGGGGAAAGAGGGAAATAGCTGAGTGTCGTCAGCATAGCAGGAATATGAACAGCTGTGAGATGTAATTACAGAGCCCATAGATCTGGTATAGATCTCGACCTGTCAAATGCTGCAGACAGGTCGGGGTGAATGAGAACTGATTAGAGAGATGAGGCTCTGGCAGCACGGAGGGACTCAGTCACCTCGTGGAGAGCCATCTCAGTGGAGTGTGCCTTCTTGAAGCTTGGCTGGTAAGGGTCAGGCAGGTTGGTAAAAGAGAGATAGGAGGACAGGTGGTTAGTGATGGCACGTTCGAGTGTTTTAGAGAGGAATGAAAGAAAAGATACCGGTCTGTAGTTCTGGATTTCGGTGGTATTAAGGGTCGGTTTTTGGAGGAGAGGCTTTATTCTGGCAGTCTTGAAAGACACTGGAACAATGCCTGAAGTGAGAGAGGAGTTGATGAGTGCGGTGAGAAATGGCAGGATGTTGCTTGAGACAGCCTGGAGGAGAGAGGAAGGGATAGTGTCAAGGGGAGGGGATGGCATGTTTAGATGTTATTATTCTACTGACATCGTCTGAGGTGAGAGGGATAAATTGGGTAAAGACAGAGGTGTAACCTACTTTACCTTGTGGGTAAAGTAGGTCACAAAGTCATCAGCAGTGAGGCAGGAAGGAGGTGGAGGGGAGGGAGGGTTGAGGAGAGAAGAGAACAAGGAAAACAGTTTCCTGGGGTTTGAGGCGGAGGAGTTGATTTTGGTCCAGCAGAAGGCAGATTTGGCTGTTGACAAAGGTGAAATCAGAGAGAAGGAATAGATAGTGAGATAGATCATTAGGACAGTCTGATCTCTTCCATTTCGTCTCAGCTGCCCGCAACTCTGCTCTATAAGTCCGCAGAGATTCGGACAGGAAAGGAGAGGGGGCGGAGGATTTTATTTCAGCCTAGCCTTTTAATAATTAAGTATGTGGATTACTTACCGATAGGGCTCCAGAAGAGTCTCCAGTCTCTGCAGCTTGTCCGATTCTGGTGGCGTTAGCATAACGAGTTTGTGCTGTTGTTGGTCCAGGGTTGCTTTTATTACTGCTGACCATATCCACCGTCGAATTCCAACGTGTTGGACCAGCTGCTCCTGCTACTGTCCAAGGGCAGCTTGTTGTGCTTGAAGCTCTGTGGTGATTGCCGGACTGTGTTTGAAGTTGCCCACAATTTTGCGAGACAATGCGTGCACATATCTGCTATCAGAGAGGCTCACCATGATGCTTCTCTGTAGGATGTGCGCTATGCAAAGTTACATTTATATTTGTCTTTAAGAAAGTTGGCTCATATCTGGCTGGTAAGAGGTTGTTGAGGCTAGTTTCAGTCACAAGGTGACAGCAATAGGCTTGATTGCTGGGCGGAGCTACGCAAAATTCAGGAAAAAAAGTCAGGAAGCTGACAAATTCAGTAACATTTATATTTGTCGTTAAGAAGGTTGTCTCATATCTGGCTGTAGGTGAGTCATAAAACTACGAACTCTAGTGTTTTGCATTACAATTGGTTGTACTAAATTTAACCCTAGTGTTGCTGTGTTGGTTTTTGCTGCTGTCGTTATTTTTTTGTGACAATAGGCTTGACAGTCTTCTGGAGCTCTGTCTGTAAGTAATACACAGTTAATTATTAATAGGCTACGTTGAAATAAAAGGTAATTGATTAAATTGAAATGATTTGTTACCTTTTTGTAAACTACCAACTTCTGTTTTAATAACTTAATGATGTCTCTCTCGTGTGTGTGTGTGTGTGTGTGTGTGTGTGTGTGTGTGTGTGTGTGTGTGTGTGTGTGTGTGTGTGTGTGTGTGTGTGTGTGTGTGTGTGTGTGTGTGTTTTATTCAACTGCAGGTATGTAACTGAGATCCTGGGTGGGGAGGCCTATGTATCCTGCTCTGTTGTACTGCCTGCCCTCTGCCACTTGCGTCATGTAATGGAGGTCTCTGGTGAGGACCCTGCATATTTGGTGAGACAGCCACATTTTATTGTATGAAGGTGTGGTAGTTTGTTAATTTAAAAAAAGGGAAAATGTTCAACCATTGTTTAACCATTCTAAAACCTCTTAAAAAAAATAAAGAGCAATGGCTAAGATGCCCATAACGTTTGGGCAGTGGTGGGCCGTCAGGGCCAGCAGGGCCTTCTCTGCTGGCCCTGTCAAAATCCAAATAATATATTTACATCATCTTTTTCAAAATTACATAAATTTGTGTTTGAATGCATCTTAATTCCATATTTTTTTCAGTACTTACGACATAATTCCATTAAGGAAAAACATTTTTTTGTAAGGCTGAGCTCAGCTGAATAACGCATCACAGCAAGGTTACATGGACCGGCGGGGCCAGCACTAAAAGTATTTCTAGCATTTCACTGATTGGATAATAAATTTGACTGACGTTTGTAATCAGCCAATCAAATGTTTATGTGTAGTAATAGAACGGCCCCAGGGCCCAGCAATATGCCGGCGCTGGCCCCCGGTGATGTCATCAGCAAATTTTGAATCGTTGGCGGTACAGAGTTTTTCTCCTTCGTTTGCCTTTTTCAAGGTGATCGTTTGGAGAGAAGACAGATTTGATTTCAAGAGGAAGACCTACACTGAAGCTGGGTGGGCTGACCCAGGCTGGTTAAGGTTTTGTGCGGCACAGAATGCAACTACAGCCGCTTTGACGGCTCGCACCGTTCAGTACAAGCTCTTCTACTGGCCGTGTTTGCTGTTCAACATCAGTGAGGGGACATGGAACAGCGCCGGATTTAGCAGTCTTAACAGCTTCACCAAGGCAGCTTTAAAACATCAGGCCATAGGTGACGGGTGAGTTTTACTTTGTACTTTGTAGGAGCGATAATGTTGTTTTGGTACTTTAGTTTATAACGCATTTTTTTTAATGGTTGGAACTAGGGATGCACCGATACCGATACTGGCATCGGGTATCGGGTCGATACTGTTGTAATATACTTGTACTCGTACTCGCTAAAGTTTACCGATACCAAGAACCGATACCAGTGCATGCAATTGCTCTGCATGAAGACCGCGATCAGAGGGTGGCTTTGCATCTTTGTATTTTTTTAGATTGGCAGCTAGGGGGAGACGTCGAGCTAATCAGAAACAGCGTGGTTAGGCGAGGAGTCACCCGTCCTGACATACAGCGCGATGCGACAGCGACGCGAGCGAGCGAGGAAAAGTGATTAGAATGTGTACTTTTCAATGAGCCTGACCTGACGTGCCGCGAGCGACGTTGCGCCGTCCAGCGATGTCGCTCAACCCTGAATTTATCGCTCGCGTTGTCTCTATCTGGACGACATTTCGCGGCGGTGTCCCGCCCCTAAACACTTATTGGTTGATAGTACGCTGCTTCCTGTTGAATGTCTTTACATCCCTCGATGATTTGATTGGTTTGGATTCTTAACCAATAAAATACACTCGCGACAAAATCATCAAGCTGCATATCAGGGACACCTCGCGCGAGTTTGTCGTCGCCGTTTCGCTCGCTCGCTGTATGTCAGGACGAGATTGGCGTTTGAAAAAAAAATAAAAACAGAAAATGTGGACACTGCAATAGGTCAATTCATGTTTTGTAAAAGCTGAAGACAGTGCCAAATAGTTACATGACATTTTGTTTGATTCAAATGTGGACACTGCAATAGGTTAATTCATGTTTTCTCAATCTAAAAGCTGAAGACAGTGCTAATTGATAATTTTGTTTTGATTCAAATGAAGAAACTGCAATAATTTCACAGAAAAAATGTTTATTTTCACTTGAAATGTGAAAAGTTTTACAGTCATTTACTCATATTTATCATTATTGTTGTTGTAACAAGCAGAGAAGAAAAATAAAACTTGTCTTTCCAATTCATTGCATTTTGCCTAATCGTTTGTTTTTTTGTGTGTGGTAGAAGGATCGGCATCGGTACTCCAGTATCGGCAAGTACTCAGATCCAAATATCGGTATCGTATATCGGTTTGAAAAAAAAGTGGTATCGGTGCATCCCTAGTTGGAACGGCTGTGGCTTAGTAAGCATATTAAATTAACCCGTTGACTTACTACTCCCTGTGGGCTTCATATTCTGGCTGGATTAGCTGTTGTAAAATATGTGGCATAAAGGCCTACTTGTATTTTTTCATTTTTGTTAATGAACTGGCGTTGCACTAGTAACATTGTCGCTATAGGCTAATTTATTGAATCTGTTGAAGTTGCGAAAGCATCCAGTGAAAATAACAAAATAACTGTGAACACTTGTTTTTTGTGTGTCGTGTGTGATGTGCAATCTGTTTGCGGAGTGACATAAGGAAAGATCTGATGGTGATTGCTGCATTACTCTAGCTCTGCGGTAATGCAAAGTGGTGTGCGTGTCCCCTGTTGTTGTTGCTGAAGATCAACAGTCTATATATCCGCCTTTGTCATTTATCTTTCCGTTCCTACAACAATTTACAGAGAAAATTGAAAAATCCGGGCATAACTTACGAATGGTAATTAATAGTGATTAAAGCTAAGGTGGGTAATAGCCAGTCAGCTATATGTAGGTTGAAGTGCTCTGGAGAATAACTGCTCATTCACTTTGCTCTCCCCTGCCTCTGTGTGCCTCCCCAAAAAATTGCCACCGCTCATGTACACTTTGACCAATCAGAGCTAGGCTCCGATTCTCCATTCTTATTGGGTGTGGGACCGTCCGGTCACCTTGGCAACGATGTTGGTGCGTCCCTGCGTGACCGTTCACAAGCCTAGCATTCTGACAGTTTTGCACTACTACGGCGGACAACAAATGATTAGCAATGTCTTCATCAACGGCCCCTAAATTTCCCATTCCCCGGATACCAACACCACTAAGACGGCGAAAACAAGAGGAAAGACATTTGTTGAAAGGACAGCTACTAAAAGGGAGGCGCAGAGAGCTCTAAAAAAACCCAGAGTAAACATTGGCGTGACTTATGAGCGATGGAGAGAGTTACGTAAACTGAGAAACTTAAAATCGGACGCTGAGATGGCTACATAGAGAGGTAAGGAGTAGTGTTATTGTGATGAATATGTAAAGTGTCGGCTGGTATGATTTTTTACTAGGCAAAGCCACGATAACCGTTACATTACGGTTCTGTAATGTAACCATTTCAATACGGTTCTGTAGGATGTCTTGCATTGGCCCATGGTTCGTTTTATTTGTTAGTTATGTTCACACTAACTGTGCGTTGACACCAAACGCGACATTTGTCGCCCATTCAGTCACTGAAGTTTTGTCGCTCCACAAATCATAATCTGTCGCTGTGCAAGTTTTGTCGTATTTGTCGCGCCACAACACGATAACCACCATTGCCTTGTCTTTACCTTTTGTGGAAGAGGGAGAGACGTCGGAGGACCCAACGCAGTCTATTCATAATATTGTAATGACCACGGAAAAGGCAGTGAATGAAGTATTGATTAGACAGAGATTTATTAGATGGGCCTACCTAATAAACTGTTGGAACACTGTTGGACTGGAAACCATAGCAACTAGGGATGGGCATTTCTGGCAAAAATACTATTCGATATACGCTGAGAAATATTCGAATAATATTTGAAAATCGCTCAATCAAGAACCCCCCACGCACGCACGCACCTCGGAGACACGCACGTACAATGACACAGGGAGAGGCTTGTGTGAAATCAATCTGTTTATTTAACAACTGCGCCAACATTCCAACATTCAAAAATTATTTCAACGTGGGCTTAAGGCAGATAGACCTACATGCGCCGAAAACGAGATCGCTATTTATTTTATTTATTTTACTGGAACACAGCCTGCATGACGGTGAAATAGACACATCAAAAATATAACTTCACACGGTGTGTCTTTTTACAATTTATTTGTTACTAGCATTTGTGGTGTTGATCAGCAGAGAAATAGTCCCCAAAAGACGTTGACGTCGCTTAGCAACCGAGGAAGCTATTCACCACCGGAAGTTGAGAAGGCCCATGCAAGTCAATGGAGCGTTCAACAGCATTGAGAAGAGCCGTGTAACTTGTGCGTTCACACCAAACGCGACGGGGCGACAAGATCCCATAGAAAGTGAACATAGAGACGCGTATTGGGCGAATTTTTCGCGAGAGAGAAAACCGGCGACAAGTTTTGATTATTCGCGCCACACTTTCGCCGAGCACAGGTGCGAGCGCGTTCACGAGGATTTGTGGCGCGACAAATTCGCTCGAGTTGAAATATTTCAACTTTGACGCGAATTTCGCGTGATGACAGCCAATCAGCGTTCAACAGCGTGGCCACTGAGTGACATGTGTAACAGCCAATCAGCGTTCAACCGTCAAACTCAGTGCACTGCAGTCCGGGGTGAACTGCAGCATGGAGGAGAATGTGATTGTTGCCGTTTGCGACTCCCGGAGCTCTATATATAATAGTATATAATATAATATAATTGCATATATAATATCACGGCCAAAAGCTCTGTGCGCCTCCGGATGGCAGTAGCGCAGGGAGCTCTCATAGGGATTGGGCTTCACGGGATTTGTTTACCGGCGTTGCTATGGTTTCCGGTCTTGTCTGTTCCAACGGTTTATTAGGTAGGCCTATCTAATAAATTTCTGTCTAATCAATACTTCATTCAATGCATCTTCCGAGGACATTACAATATTATGAATAGACTGCATTGGGTCCTCCGACGTCTCTCCCTCTTCCACAAAAGGTAAAGACATGCCAATGGTGGTTATCGTGTTGTGGCGCGACAAATTCGACAAAACTTGCACAGCGAAAGATTATGATTTGTGGCGCGACAAAACTCCGGCGACAACGACAACAAAAATGTCGCGTTTGGTGTGAAAAAAACGATAGTCACATTTATTATTCGATATTCTACGTTACTCCGACTATTCGACTATTCGACGATCGTTGCCCATCCCTAATAGCAACGCCGGTAAACAAACCCCGAGAAGCCCAATCCCGAGAGCTCCCCACCCTAAAGCCATCCGGAGGTGCACAGAGCTTTTGGCCGTGATATTATCTATACAATTATATTATATACGATTATATATAGAGCTCCGGGAGAACGTCTGCTGACCCTACATATCCCACATCCTGTGCTCTCTTCTTGTACACTCTTATAATGCAAAAAAGTAGCGTTATTGTAGTACAATTCATCACTTCAAAACATCAGTATATAATATTGATGACCAGGTTACAAGCTCTAGCAGCTTATGCTAACAAATTACAGTTGCAATTAGTTTGCTATCTTGCTTGGCTGATACAGCTACCTTTCTTAGGCCTACCAGCGCAATTACAATGATTTTAAGATAACATACATGGTATATCTGTGACTAAGATGTTGATGCTATATATGTACTTGTGTAGTTATTAGGGATGTGAAAAAGTCAAATTTTTCATGGTCGAATAATCAGTAGGTGGTATGAACGAATAATCGAATATTCGATTGTTGGCGGGGGGGGGGGGGGTTGACCTGTTCGCATTGGGGTGCTCCGATGTGAAAATTAACAAACGGTGGAACCTGTTCGTTATTATTAATTTATATATTTTGAAAATGGTAATGTAATAGTTATCAACCTTACTTGGTGCCCTACGGCGCAGTGCGTTGCGGGACTTCGACATTGTTAGCCTCACAACAGAATGGCCTACACTCTGTAAACGTAATTACACAATGCGCTGTTGAATGACGTCAGACGCTCTCCCCGTTCCACACTCTCCACACTCTTCCACACTTAATAATAATAAAAAAAACTAATAGCAGGGCTGCCAACTTTTGGGTTTTCGCTGGCGTGAGATTCTGTAGAATCTTGTAATGCATACGTTATAGCAGGGTCCGCGGGGCGGACGCATGTTTTTTTGTTGTTTTTTTGAAAAAATGTTAACGGTCCAAATGTTAAAAATCGATTTTGACCCTCGGGAACGAATAATCGAATAATCGAATATTCTGACACATCCCTAGTAGTTATCAGCACTAATTTTTAATAACCTCGGAATCGGACATGGTGTTTTTTGTCTTCCTATCAATGTAACTGAATTCACATGAACGCACAAAACTGACGTTCGGAGGGAGCTACAGCAGGTAGAGCAGGTAGAGCGTGGCAGGGAGGGACCAGAGAGAACGCAACGGAATCTCAATGGCTGTTTTCTCCCAAATTGCCCACCCTAGCTTTAATCGTGATTAATCCACAGCTACCCTGTGATTAATCTGATTAAAAATTGGACGCGGGAATGTCTGACCCCAGGAATCCAAGGTCAAGGCCATCCTTGACTGGCCTCGCCGCAACTCCAATAAGCAGGTAAAGTCCTTTCTAGGTCTGGTAAGTTACTGCCCGAGATTTATTCCCGGTCTCGCCACTCTGGCAAACTCCATCCATGATCTGACAAGGAAGGCTGTGCACAGACCTGGTCGGACGCAACCGAGGAGGCATTCAGTCCTCCTTCGGCAGACCCTCTGCTCAGAGCCCCTGCTAATTCCCCCTGGAATTTACTCTAACCCATTTAGTCCACACAGATGTTTCAGGAGTGGGTCTTGGAGTGTTACTGTCGCAGGTCCGGACTGAACATCCGGTGACCTGCATAAGCAGGAAACTCCTCCCCAACGAACCGGAATTACTCCTCAGTTTGAGAAGGAGGCCCTCCTGTGGCAGGAGTTTCCCTCTGGTAACGGACCATGCACCACTTAGGTGATTGACCACTGCCAAGGACACCAATCTCATGGTGACGCAATGGTCCCGGGCCTTCAGGACTACAGGTTCCAGGTGGACCACCTTCTGGGCCGCCGCAACGGTCTTGTCTGGTCGGTCAGAGGTTACCTGGGGCTTTGTCTAAGGGTGGAAAACTGTGGCAACCCGGCTCCGACCCAGGATGGCACCAGTGAGAGCATTTGCGCTGACACCAATGAGCAAAATGCGAAGCATCTGAGCAGGCGGAGAAAGCAGACTTAAATAGCCAGTCGCAAGACTCTATCGGGACTCTCGTAGTTCTCGTGCGGAGAGACTGATCCTCGAGGGGGAGGAACACTGTAATACCCGCGGGATGTGATTCCGCACAGAGAGACACTAACGGAGATTCTTCCAAGACGGAGCCAAGACTCTTTTTATTATTTTTAATAGTATTCTTTGCGTTTAATAAACATACCTTTGCGCCTTTTTTTATGCCTTTTCTGCACCATGTACGGCACTTTGGCCAGTGAAAACAGTTTTTCAATGTGCCTTATAAATAAATATTACTTACTTTCTTGAGAGCTTTAATGGTCCGTGCTGATTGGGGGGAGGTGTGTCACTCACAGTGCCGGGTTGCCACAACGTGTGTAATGATTGCGGTTGATAACTCAAAAAATGTAAGTCAAAGCATTACAGTGATTGCCTTCTAGAAATATAGGGTAATTTACCCCTTTAAGATATACATTTCCATGTGTTCCAGTTGTAAAGCGTCTGCCACATGGAGCTTGGTACGCCAGTTTGATTCAAACATCAACTAAATATTTTTTGAGATATGCCATGAAATAGAATGATGTTTACTGTGCAAAATTCATGATCTTCTTGAAGAGGTGGCAGCTGGATAAGCACCTCTCTGGCCCTTTGAAGAAGCAGCAGACGCTGTGAAACATCTAGAGCACCCATTAAAGCTTGCTCACCAGAGGCCTGTTTCAGGTAGCTGGTTTACCATACTCTGAGTTTAATCCTGCCTCTCTGAGTTGGTTTGACTAAGAGTTCAGGGTCAAAAGGCAACTCTGGTTGTCCGTTTCAGAACAGGGATCAGCGTTGGTTTCAATCAACTCTGAGTGTGTTCACGCTGAGTTGGGGGCGTGCCTGGTTGACTTTAAAAGAGCAATCATCATGGATCTCTGATCACATGATCAAACATGGACCAAAACCGTTAATTCCGCGTACTTTTCCCCACAGAAATAGAAATTCTAATGCACGCATATGCCGAGCAGTTACCAATTTTAACCAAAAAAAGCAATGCCGTCGCGGCAGCGAGAGCGCGAGAGAGAGCTTGGCAGGAAATTGCTGAACAAGTCAATGCGTGAGTAAAATAAAATAGTAAAATAAAATGAGAGGAAAGTTTAATATGAAATCGAATTCAATGAGAGGCCAGCCCCTTCTAAATCACAGCTTACCTCTGTAAGATTCTCGCTGGAATTATAATGAAACGCTCTACTTGGCACTGTGAAATCCAATGTCATCTTTTGCATTCCTATAGCTTCCAGTCAAAGAGCTCTATAAAATCTATCTGGAAAAATAAATAACAAAGCAGACTTGGAAATGGACCACATTAGCAAAAGATGAAAAAGGAGCTTTGGAGATCCAAATTTTGGAACACAAGTTAAAGGTGGGTGAGTGCAAACTGGATAGCCTACCGTTTCTTGCTCCAAAAACATACCCAATATGAATAACTTTGGTTGGCTTCAGGAAATAAAGAAATCCTCATAAAAAGGTAGATTGTCTCTCATTAGAACACGGGCTGTGGTGGACAAGTTATATTTATTGAACAGTCACCCCCTACCAGGCTGGTCTGTCCACACAGAGCTTTTATCACGAAATACAGGCAAAAGCAAAAATCGGAAATAATAAAAATACATTTAACTACATAGAAAACTCAAACAAAATGATTCGAACCACCCTTCCGCTGTGGATCCATGCATGGTTGGGTTATGTGCTTGCTCATCTGCCAACAGTAGGTGGGCAATTTTCCCCTCTCAAAACGAGATGTTGTGAAGAACCACACAAGAAACACGCCATTATTATGTAACATGCCCTTTCTGTGTGACTCGCAGCATTTGAGAGCACTGGAATGTTGCCTTCAGGATCCGAACGTGTTTTCGACCCTGGCTCTCTCCTCATATGCCCCAGGTTGTAGCCGCTGATGTGGTCCTGGCACGGGATCGGCATACGGGGTCAAAAGGCAAGGCTGGAGGGGTAGGCCTAAAACATGACCGTCGAACTCTCCTACGATACAGGTGAAATATTAATCATCTGAACAAATATGGATGTATAAGTCCTTCAAATATAGGCTAACTAACCACGGCAAAGCAGTGCAAACTAAAACATCCCCTGGTGCATTTGACAGTTAACATAGGGCTGAGAAGTGGTCCTAAATAAATGATTCGATCGCGCTGAAAAACGATAGCGCTCGTGAAGAAAATTGTCAGGAAATAAAGTAGGCTATATCCAACCGGGTCTTAATAATCGTTGGCTCACGGAGGTTCCTTCTGAGGATCGCAGCCTCTACGTCCACGCGGCCTCTCGTAGAGAAGTTCCTCCTTCTGTCGGAGAGCTGCCTTCAGCCTATAGACAACAAACTCAGAGTAGTCTAACCACCTCCCCGAGCAGGTTAGGCCACGGCGTATGTTGCCGCAGCAATCAACTTCTCGGCGTTGCGTTGAACCTGCTACCTGAAACGGAAAAACCCAGGTTTCACCAACTCAGATGAACACAAACTCGGGTTGCCTCAAAACCAGCTACTGAAACAGGCCTCTGACCGCCCAGGTGATGACTTTCATTGAATTTATTGGCAAATTTGACGTTTTTAAATTGTATTTTTACTGGGCCTTCCTCCAAGCCTTTCCCGCACCCGCATCAAAGATAGAAAAGACATTCATAATATACTAGTGTGGTTCGTATCGGCGTTAACGGCGTGTGTTAACGCGAAACTTTATCGAGAGCGATAAAAAATAATATCGCGTTATCTATTCAAATTTGGGTGGCGAGCTGCATAGCGCACTTAGCTGACGCTAAAGCGTTAAGATTCCTGCCGATTCCCAGCCAACCCGACCGCGCGGCCGGGTCGGCCGAATTCCACCACTACTCTGGTCCGGCGGGCCGGCCTTGATCAAGCGTTTTTTATTACATCGGTTATTACCAATTCGAGGAGAAATCTATGCCATAAATAAATACTATTATAGGCCTTATTACACAGGTTTCTCCAATGCCGTGGAACGCTCCGTCCACTGCATGTATACCTTAGTCCAGTCGTGACTGCAGGTCAACCCACAGGTCTTCGTGCTAAGCGCATCACCAATCTTGCGGACAAATTGTTTCTCTCTTGCGATCAACACTACGAATGCTGAACGAAAAAATTGTAAAAAGACATTACCACGTGAAAGTTATTTTTTGGTTTGCAAGTAGCCCGTATACGCAAGTATAATGGTTAAAAACGTCCCCGTTACTACGAAAATAAGCCCCTCCAGCAAAGCAGGACACCTCGCTGCGCGGCTCGTGTGTACTGCTTCGCCCTCCGGGCTTATTCCCGATAATGACCGTTCGACACATTATCCTACCATACTACACTCTAGCAAGTAGGCCTAGTACAAATGTGTACAAAGTACATATGATCTAAAAAACACTGTGGGTTGAACAATTGGGCTCGGGCCTCCTAAATTACAGTTAATTGTAGGTCAGGCCAGCTCGCCACAGACACGTGCACGGGCTCGACTGTGTACACCGAATTCTCGACCCCACGAAAAGTGGACCCAAGGGCGCACTGTCTGCATACGTTCTGCAATATGCACGAGTTTGAAGTGTAGACAGGCAGACATAACACATAAATCTCCCCAACCCTTACCTTTTTACTAAAAGGTGCCTTAATAAATTCATTAGATGATGAGCATTTTACAGACCCATACAATGATAGGGCGTTTTAGTACGTGCTCATCAACCATTGGCTCTTCTCCATAAAATCGCTCCAGTCAGTGTTCATTATCGCATTTACCTTTGAGCATTCTTCAATAAGGCTAACTCATAAAGCTGTTCTAGAATTAATTCTAGTAGCCCTATCAAGAAAATAAAAGCCCACCGTGGCGGAGATCTTATGTTCATTTATGTTTGTGATAAAGCACCACGTGCATGTTGCAAAAAATGTGCAACAGCGCCTCCTGGGTCCACATTTCGATGTGCTCGCAGAATTCGTAACCGTACCGGTCCGGCTTGATTTCTGGCCCGATCTAAGCCTACTGGCACGCTGGCCCACCATCTCGTCAAGAATCATTTTGACCAACCCAACTTGCTACAAAAACAAACTCGAGTGTGAATATCGTAACGCGAGGTCGATATGTGTGGTGGATCACTCTTAAGAGAGATAAAACAGCAGGGAACGTCGGCATGACTTTCTCAAGCGGTACTTTACTTTACTTTTCAACTCAAAACCACAACACTTCCTTGTTAATAATCGTAATTATGAGATACTTATCTCATAATTATGAGATAACCTGAGATGACATTTTTTTTTTTTTTATTATTATTTATCTGCATGATCTGTCATGGGTGTCTCACATACGTCATCGCTGTACGCGCGCAGACTCACGAGAAAAGAAGCCATGTGTAGTAAGCCCGGTGAGGAAATGTACTGAAGGCAAAATGAAAGATGTGTTGCTGTGTGGTGACTGACACTACACGAGTTGCAAATGATAAGGATGTCAGTAACCCAGGAAAAGCATCAATTGCCTATGAAACAGAAGTGTTATGCGTTCACCCTATAAGAAGGCGCGAGTTTTGAGGTCAGGTGGTCCACAAGAAGAAGAACGTATGCAGTGGCACACTTAATAAGTTGTTTGTTAGAGGTAGCTATCTTGGATCAAGTGTAAAAATAAACACTGCATGACCAGTCATGTTCCATGTTCACGGTTAATTCATCTCATTACCGTTAACTGTTCAATGTGTAGCTTTGGTTCAGTAAACCACGGTGTAACAGAACCTAGCTAGCTCTATTAAAGTTATGATATTCAGTTTGGATAATTAATTCGGTAACATCCCATTCCTCAACTCGATGCAGATTGTATAGTAGCACAGAGTCAGTCTACTAACCATCAGAAAATCGCAGTTGCTGTTCTGAGTCGCAGCTAACTAATACCGTTGCTAGCATACATGTCAGAATCCTTACAATGTTCCCCTAGTATGCTTGCAAGATACTTTTGTGCGCTTGCTCTCTCTCGTCGTGGCGTTCAATGTTAATCAATAAATATTGAGCAAAAAATATTGTTCATCTGCATTGTCTTATTTACATGTTACCCAGGCCATCGTGGGTTTTGGCTATCCGCCTTCAAGAGGGCAGCACATTTGAACAAGGCTGCTAACTCTGGGGCAGCATC
>OLKM01005681.1:0-16284 GCA_900291075.1 Melanogrammus aeglefinus | reverse complement strand
CCAATGAAGCAGGAGGCATAGGCAACTCTTATTTAATATATGCACTTTTCATACATGTGGCAAGACTCAAAGTGCTGTCACATAGAAACAGTAAATATCAAATAAAATATTGGATAATAAAAGAAAACGATAGGCAAGAGTAAAAAAAAAAAGAAGAACAATATGTTTACCTCAGCTCTGATAGGATGCTTATTCTGTATGATTTTCACTAGAGAACAGAGAACAGGCCTAGGTAGTTTCAATGAATTCTATAAATGAGTTTTTCATAGTGGAACATGGAACATTGCGGTACCTCAAGCTAGACAATCAGCTGGGTTACACAAGTGAAATTTTTTTTAGAGTTAGAGAGTATTCGTTGAAGACTTAGAATGAAAATGTAAGCATGATGCAACTGACAGTAAAATAATCATTGCTCGTCTTCATTTTCAAGAGACTATTAAAACTGAGTACAATCAAGACACATTTTTTTAAAAAGGTAAACTAAATATAGACTATATTTTATGGTCATAAATCTCACATGAATTCAAAGTATTTAAGACTTCATCAAAAAAAGTGTAGGCTAGTAGATGAAGTAAAGATTCTTTTGGACAATTTTTGGTGGGGGAACCAGCGAAACATTAACATATTATCTTTAAGCAGGTGAGAGTTACTCACTCTGACCAGCGATTCATGTCATTAGGGAACAGCCAGGTCCACTGAGGAGCCTCCAGGCCAGGCTAGGCTTCCAACTGAATATAGGCAATAGTTTATATTAAAGGAAAATTGGACACGCGGCCACACATCAGTTTCATCAGGTGGCCTAGCTTAACGATGTCTGAAGAGCAACTGGCGAGCCTTGCGTTCCTCAAAGTCATCATATATATGACGCCCACTCGGCGTCTTGTTCATGCGATTATACGGGTAGTGGGCCTGTAAGATTTGGTGCTCGATAGATATTGAGTGTCACCGATTTAGGATACCTGGTATCTGCTTTATGGTTATTTTATCAGCAAACCGTGACCTCTTAACTGCAAGCCATATGGCCCATGCCACTGGCTGCGGGACATTTTTAGAGGAAACTGGAGAAGCACAATAATTGACAGGTGATTGATGATTTGCAACAATGAATTAGGGAACCCTTGTTGATTAGGCGTACAACCTTTTGGCATTGGCTCCAATCGTCTTACCATACATTGTGACAGTAATTGTAATGGAAGTCAAGACTCCGTTTTTTCTACAATTGCCATCAATTAGATATGGTCTCAATGTTTGTCTGCCTCCAGGCACACAAATATAATGCTTATAAGGCACACTTTTGCAGAGCCAGATGCATACACGTCCACACTTTCCAAGCACAGTCCTGTCCAGCAAAAAAACGGAATCAAGTACTAACATGGAACACACTCCAAGACAAGACTGAACGGCAACTACGGTGATGTAACGTGTCACAATGTGTCACCAAAGGTGTCACCAATTGGTGTCACCACATGGCTTCACAATGTGTGTCACCATATGGTGTCACATGGTGCACAGATGGTGGACACCAATGGTGTCACCAACGGTGTCACCAACGGTCACAGATCGTGTCACCAACGGTGTCACCAATAGTCGCAAGGAGTTCAACTGCCACCAAGGCAAAGAGAGCGGACCGCACAAGGAGATTGGAACAGAGGAATCGGTTGCGTCCTCGCTGTCGAGCATCCAGGCCGCCTACAGCACGATCTTGACAGGGCTGGGGGAGGACGTGGACCGGGAGGGCCTCCTGCGCACCCCACTGCGTGCCGCCAAGGCCATGCAGTTCTTGACCAAAGGCTACAAAGAGTGGCTACAAGGTTAGCAGGTGGTACAAGGTGGGTTCCGATCATCTGCTCGGCCCACTGGGAAATGCATTGGTGATGGACTGTTTCAAACCCGGTGGGGTCTGTAGTAATGTGATGTATGATTGATCTCCACTCCACATGGTGTGATTGGAGAACAGCGACTTGCCTTGATGCAGTGGAGTGTTAAACCTGATTTATCCCTGCAGGTTTGAGACAGCGTACTAGAACTGGACTTCATTGTATTCAGGAGACTATTAGGCTATATAATAAGAAGTATACTTTGCATATGCCACCACGACCAACTAGAAAATTAACGAGTTGGATTATGGATCTTTACTTGATTTATTGATGTTGTATTAAACATTGCTTGATTATTATCATTGCTTGACTACTAATCTTGCTTAATTACACACATTGCTTGATTATTAACAGCTTGAAGTACTTAATGAATGTTGATGGTAACATTTGCTTGACTACTGAGATTGCTTGATTACTATGCTTGCTTGAGTATTAACAGTGCTTGATTATTAACTTTGCTTGATTACAAACATTGCTTGCACAGACATGTCCTCAATGACGCGATCTTCGATGAAACCATGATGATGAGGTGGTCATTGTCAAAGATATCGACGTGTCTCTCTCTGTGAACATCACCTGGTGCGCCTTCTTTGCGTAGGTAAGATCATCGAATATAAATCAACTTAAAAACATGTTATAGGCCTATTACATTACTCAGTACAACATGATTCTATAACTTTGTTCATTTGGTTGGTCTGACACCGGACATGTTGTTTAACTTAAGGTTCACATAGCGTACATCCCCAACAAGAAAGTGGTGGGCCTGAGCAAGCTCGCAGGTAAGAGATGGAATTTTGTCACAACGGGAAAATAAATCTAATAAAATTATGAAGATTAAAGAATTCGAAAAAAGGTCAGATTTCGCATATGTTCAACTCTCTTTTCTTTAATCTTTAGAATGGTAGAGATTTACAGCAGAAAGATTACAAGGTAAAATGTTTTTAAATCATTATTGGATTGTTATTTTCGTTGTTCCTTGAAAATTTTCTTTTTATAGGTGTATATATTGTATTTCATTCTTCTTTTTTTTACAGTTAGGAGGCTGCTTAAGCAACAGATCGCCACTGCTATTAATATGCCTGAAAGCCTGCAGGGTCGCTGTGTTGTTGGAAGCAGCGTGATGTAGCCTACTCAATCCATTGCCTGCCTAGACTCTCTTTACTTATTAGAGCTTGGGTGTTGTACATGTTTACGTTAAAGCTTTAACTGAACCTGTGTCTCTGTTGGGACTGCAGTCACATGTGAATGATGATGAGAGGAGTTCAGAAGAATCAACAGCAAGACTGTGACGAGTGTTCATGACTGGGCACGTTCCATGATGACCCCTCAAGACCCGTGAAGAGTTCTTAACACTCATCAGGAGGAGCTGGAAATACTTGAAGCTCAGTCTACAAAGCGACTTTTGATTCTAGAAAAGCGCATAAAAAATGTTTTTTTTTATTTTTTATTATTATTTTACATAAGAGAATGTTTAGTATTACCATGCTGTTATGCTGAATTCTAGGAAAAATTAATTTATCATCATGTTTGTCTGGAGTTTTTACGATTATGAAGAATGGCTTTGACAATTTTGCATAACTTTTTTTATAGTTGATGAATTTTTGAATCGTTAATCATTTTTTGTCTCGTTTGTTTGCTAATTGGTCTTGCGTAATGGCTTAATGGTATGGCAGACATTCCTCTTTACTGCTGTTATTTGTTGTCAACATGTTTGAAATACATTTTACAAGCAATCTTATATATTTTTAATATTATTCTGGGACTTTGTTTATGCAATACTGCTTGATTATCATATACATTGTAAGCATTGGTAAGAAGCACACTCTGGCAAAGTATTTCATGTCTATTCTAGAAAGGGAATCACAAAAGAAAAAGGAAATGCAAGTTGTGTCTTGCATGCGATCATTTTGAAGTTTGCATCAAGACTTTGCATCAAGTGCTTCATTAGTTTGGTCCAGAGGAAAATAACAATTGTGTTAATTGAGGATGACGATAAAGTGACACATGTAATTGCCACCTTCTCTGGCAGCTGGCTCTGAATAATTGTAATAAGTGCTATAAACTTCAGAAATAAAACACTGTCTTTAAATGTAGTGAAACACTATCCGTGTCATGGCTGAGGTAACACTCTCTCAGGCCGTGTTTGGTTAACACAATTCCAACACATTTATTATAGAGCAGAGAGGCAGCCCCGGCAGGAGAAATGCATTGACATGTGCAGCACTTAGGCCTGAGGGTGGACCTCAAGAACGCATAATCAGAAGGAAAAGAGAAAAAAAACCGATATGGCAGCAATTCCTCTGCGAAACACAATCAGGAAAGAACCTGCATATATCACAGGCTGGGACAGAGAGGTTTAGCAACTCTCAACATTACAGTTTCAATGTTTCTCATAAAAGCATTTATTTCAAATGTCTTTTTCATCATCACAATAATGAAATGTCACACAGTAAGCAGCAAAGCCTACGGCCGATGCATAAAGACTTAACAAGTCGGCAACTGCTTATGATTTGAGTTAACAACTCATCTTCATTCGGCACTTGACTGGCATTTTTTTAAGTGACCCGATAGTCAACTTTTTTAGAAACTTTTTTCCAAACTGGCGAAGCCGAGGTTGTAGAAACTATGTGAGTGTGCTTGAAAGACAGTGGGCTGTGCTTCTTCTAATCTCCCTACTAAAGTCTGTAATGTGTGTGTGTGTGGTGTGTGTGTGTTGTGTGTGTGTGGTGTGGATGTGTGTGTGTGTGTGTGTGTGTGTGTGTGTGTGTGTGTGTGTGTGTGTGTGTGTGTGTGTGTGTGTGTGTGTGTGTGTGTGTGTGTGTGTGTGTGTGTGTGTGTGTGTGTGTGTGTGCGCGCGCGCGCGTGTGTGTGTCTGCGTGCGTGCATGTGCGCATGCATTTGTAATTAACACAGTGTGCTTGAATGTTTGCATTGATTTACAGCGTCAGGTTCATGGCCACCACCAGGATGAAGCGTGTGTGTTACTTTTTGAGCCACCAGATAAGAAGTAAAAGCTTTGTTTTGTGTTTGGGTTGTTAGACATTTGGATCATGACTTGCATATTGCAAGTTTTGCAGCAGCTTTTATCAACAAAAAAGATTCTCTCAAATTGTTTTCTAGCAAAAATGAAAAGGGGGAAAACTAGTACTAAGTACTTTTTGTTGTATTAAAAGTTTACAGATTGGATGACTGATCTTGTAGATCCATGGACATCATCACATTTAAACCATTACAGTTCACCAATACAGAAAAGAAATGCAGTGCCTGATGTCGGTTTTTTCATTAAAGCACGCGTTTTGTTTTGTGGAATGTGTGTCATTAATTGCACACACATTCGCACACACATACACACACACAAACGCACACACACACATACACAATGTAAAGCGCGTGTGCAGAGTGCCATCCTAACCCTCTACATTCTGTCATGATCAATACGATTACAAAAGGACTCAAAGAAATAAACTGTAATATAACACACTTGATCACTTGTGTTTTTTATACTTTTGTTGACAACCTTGATCTCAGATTATTCTGAAACTGAAAGAATCTTTTAAGTAAGCGCAGACAAATATCTCACTGAGTTTGAAACGCCCCCTGTTCATACATTCACATCTTCTTCAAGAATCATAGTGACAAGGCTGTTCGACTTCCAGCCCCAAGGGACCGGGTGCGATCCCAAATCTCTGCCGTCTTAATGTAGGCATCTGTTACCTGCTACCTGCCTCTTATAATGACGTGTCAGAATGAACTGTAAAGTCGCTTGGAGTAAAGCATCTGCTAAATGACTAAATAGGTCATTCAAAGGTCATCCCAAAAGTATTTTTTCCTATGGCCAATACAAAATGTTAGAACTCTTGGTTGGTTTTTCCTTTCCTTTGCTGTTTGCGGGTGGGTGGGTGGCCAGTGTTAAAATGGCACTTTATCAGGACCAGGATCCTTCATGTAGAGACACTTTTACTGTAACAAATCTAGTAGTTCTTACTTTGAGTTGTTTGAGATCCCGGGGAAACACAAGGGGTTCTTTAAAAGCGAGTTATTCCTCACGACGAGTAGAAAGTCCTACTTTGGAGACTGTTTACAATAGGTTTTGCACAGGAAAAATGGGGTTACAAATGGTAATAAAAGAAGGTACATCTGTTGGTTAAGCAAGGTCTTTAAGAAGAGATAAGAGTTTCAGTGCTCCTTTGGTTGTAAACTTCAAACCCAGTGCTAAACGGTAGCAGAGTTATGGCAATTCATTCTTCTTCTTGAGAGTAAGAAAGAAGGCACTCCAACATCTCCAAACAGTCCATTTCATGTCCTTAAAATGTTTCGCTCTGCCGTGGATGGTTCACATGGTCCATGGCCGGCTCTCTCGTCCCTCTGGTTGGCTGTGGTTCCGGCGGGGCTTCCGGTTGGCTAGCCTCTGGGTATCAGGTGATGAGGCAGCAGTTGATGCAGCGCGGGGCCAGCCTCCTCTTCAGCACACCCTTCTTCCTCTTGGGGGTGAGGATGGCGATGATGGCCTCATCGAACACCGTCTTCAGGCCCTTCTGCGTCAAGGCTGAGCACTCCACGTAGCAACACGCGCCGATCTGAGAGGACCAGAGAGTCAGGGAACAAGACTGTGATTCGCAAGTACCAAGGTCAATGTGCAGCAATGATCAAGCTTAATGAGAATGAAAGAGTTCGATATTTTGAATTATTCATTTGAATAATATCTTATTTATGTATACAAAACTCATTTTCTACTCAAATCATTCCAGATTGTTGACCATAGTGTGGTCCAGACTCTAGAGACTCCTATCTACATTCGATTTGCCCTTCAATAGGCCTAATTAAGCTAGTAGCTGGGTGTGGGAGCTGTATGTTTACATTCCCACCTCCTTCGCGAGCTTCTGTCCCTGTTCAGTTGCGATGGGCTTCTCCTTCATGTCATTTAGTTTGGCAATGGTCTTGGGATCATCTCGGAGGTCTATCTGAAATGTGGAAAACAAAAACAGTCAACACCCATTGGGGTATATGTGCGAAATGGTCAATAAAGGTGCTGTAGGCAAGATTTGAGAGTTGCAAAGACAGACAGCTGAGGGCAAGATTTTGAAAGAAACAACCATGAAAACATCCACATCTTTCTCCGCTCCCTCCATCCTACGTTTCCTCACCTATAGCACAAGTTTTGCAATCGCACACCTGTGATTGACAGGGAAGATGGATTCTTCAAAACCAATCAGGGACGCCATGTCCTGATTGGACAGAAATTGACCAGAATAGGTGTTTTATTATAGTGAACCAACCAGCACAACAAGTACATCACAACAGAGGGAGACACAACCTTTCCAGGGACAGTCTTATGAAGTAGGACACTAAAAAAAAGAAACCCAACACAATCTATGTTCACTTTCAAAGGAACAAACAAAGGAAATTCATCCCATTCATCCCAACGGGAATGAGGAGACTAAGGAAGAGGTCGACTGACCTCTCTTTGAAGAAGGATTATGTCTTTGTTTACCACCTCTCCGTGGTATCTCCACCTCCTCAATGCCCATGTAATGTAGTTCACCCAAGGATTTGGATTTTGGATTTGTTTTCCAAACATAACACAAATTACATGGCCATTACATGGGTACACCACATATTTAGTATTAATTATGCCCCTAACCTTGATCGCAACACCTGACTTCATATGGGCGAATTGATCACCCTTCATCATAGAACAGCAGCATATACAATTCTGACAAAGAAAAGTCCTACTAGGAATCTAAGATAGTCAATTTCTGGGCTTCTTATGCCAATTTGATTTCCCTCTGAGGCAGAGTTTGAAATTTACTTTAAATTTGAGGGTCACTTTTCAATATGTCCCAGTGTCTACTCACAACATGTTTGACTGACTTACACATTGGGCTTATAGATGGATATTATGAATGCAAGACCCTGAACTCACTTTGAGTAAATCCGCCCGCTGAACTTGGTGTACCTTCTTGAGATGGTTGTCCGATAATTCATCCCCATGCCCCCTTACCTTTTGATCATTTTAAAGTGAGGGGATATGGGGATGAATTACTGGACAACAATTTCAAAAAGGTGCGCCATGTTCAGTCTTGTGACTCAAAAGATTCATCAGAATTATAAATTAGTCTTATCCTCTGTGGTTGACTGCATACATATTTTAATGCTGGTGAATGATAACCGCTCCACTGTAGAAAATAATTACATCCGTTTTCCTTTGTTTATACTCCAGAGTGTAGAGAGGTTCTAAAATAAAAGTGGTTGAATCTTACCTACTGCACTTATAATGTAAGCAGCTCCAGTGTTATCGATACAACGTTGTTGTATTGATCTGAATGCTTTGGGCAAATTCAACATCCTGGCACAGCCTGCTTTCTTTTTTGTGCTTCTGTTTTTTTAATATTTTAAACCAAGCCATATTGATCCATACAAGCTGTCTATTGGCCATTCAGCCTCTCTCCTCTATATTCTCCTCTCCTCTGGCATTCATTGAAATGCAGAACACACACACGCACGCCCACCACGTTATCTCGTTAATAACCCATTTGGCCAGCTCATCACCCTCCCCTGTACACAAACACCAACACAACTCATGGAGTGACTTGCAGCCGCATTAATGCCATTCGTGGGTGTGTTTGATTTGCGACCGCGCCTGTCCCAAGTGCTAAGTGGATGCGAGGAGCAAGGGTTGGGGATGTGACGTTTGAGGAGGCTTACTGAAGAAAGGAGCGGTATAAGCCTTTGGAGACAGGAGGATAAATCCAACTCTAGTTTTCCTTTCTACGTAATCCCCCCTCACTGCAGGACCCCGGATTACTCATTCCCGATGGCCGAGGAACCACATTGAGTTTTCGGTTCTCGGCATTGTGTCTCAATTTAGAGGCTCAAAGTCTTTTTCCCAGACTCAAGACTCCAAACAATCACTTAATACGAGAATATTCCATATGTGAAGATTCTCCAAAAATATATATACGGTATTGCATTGTGTGTGTGTGTGCGTGCGTGCGTGCGTGCGTGCGTACATGCGCGCGTGTGCGCGTGTGTATGTATGTGTGCGCGCATGTGTGTGTGTGTGTACACGTGCTGACCTGTGTGCCAATGAGCAGGTAGGGCACGGTGGGAGCGTACTCCTGGAGCTCAGGGACCCACTCCTCCCGGACGTTCTGGAAGCTGGCCGGGTTGACGACTGAGAAACAGATGAGGAAGACGTCGGTCATGGGGTAGGACAGGGGCCGCAGCCGGTCGTAGTCCTCCTACACACCAGGAACACAGTAGGGGTTAGGTGGGTGGGAACAATAATTAACCATTCATTAACAGTACTTAATGCAGTAATAAACATTGATAAATACCATTAGCATAGGGGTGAGGGTGAGGGTAATAGTTATTGGTTAGGGTTACACCCTACCCCTAATCCTATTAAATATGTAATTGTGTACCACGATTGATGGATATTAACCTCTAGAGGGCAGCACATTCTCAAATGTGATGTGTTGCTCACGACAGCAAAGGAAGAATGGAAAGAGATTCCAGCAACTTGAGACATCCACAGAATAATTGTATATTTATTATTAAAAGCTCATGAAAGATTAGACTGCAAATGTGAAGGAAGAGAGAGAGAGAGAGAGAGAGAGAGAGAGAGAGAGAGAGAGAGAGAGAGAGAGAGAGAGGAGAGAGAGAGAGAGAGAGAGAGAGAGAGAGAGAACGAGAGAAGGAGAGCAGATGAGAGAGAACGAGAGCGAGAGAGAGAGGAGAGAGCAGAGAGAGAGAGAAGGAAGAGAGAGAGAGCAGAAGAGAGAGTGGAGTGAGAGAGAGAGAGAGAGAGGATTTCTCAACTTGGGGTCCCTCAATGAGAAAGCAGCTGGCCTGTTTAACATCAATCCTCAACCATTTTATCTCAGAAATGGACATTGACACAGATTTCAATAGTTCCCATCCCTCGTTAGTCTTATTTGTTTTGCACTCCAGTACAACATGCCGAAAACGACCTCTACTTGCAGCACTTTAATGGTCCGTTTCAGTAAGCACATTCAACAGCTACATTTCATTACCCAGCGCTCTGCCAGCCTGGGGCCAATTACTGTGGGCTCTCAACACAACACACAGGATCCATATGTTTGTGATGATAGTGTTATTTTGGTTATGGTCTGGTGACACTAAGCTGGGAAAAAGGGGATGGCGGCTCTGGTAATATAGAAGGCTTTTTGATGACCGGCTGACAAGAAGGAACATTAAAAAGAAAATCAATCAGAGCCAACATGACGGAACGGGGCCGGGTGCATTAACCACCCATCCAGTTTGCAATGTTAACTGTTATACACTTTACTAAATGTATGGAATAGATTTTAAATAAAAAAACATTAATTCAGTTCTTAACTGTTTGAGGCAAATCCACAGTGGTCCTTTTGTACTACAATGTCACAGATTGTTGCAAGATCTTGCTCATTTCCCCACTGCCTCTCTCTCTCCCTCTCTGCCGCTCTCTGTGTCTCTCGCCCTGTTCTAGGGCCGAAGACAGCAGCAGCTCTGTGTTTGACTGTGGACGTATACGTCATAAGTCATTGCGATTCAAATGCGGATTGAGTCAGACCACTAACTCACACACATGAGTCGGCTGGGCCTAAACTTTACCGAACCATCGTAAATCAATCAGAAAAAGGGCACATATCTCACGGTTGGTGAATCTTTATTGAGATTTAAAGCCAACGTACATGAGTCTTGAATTCACTTGGTGTGCATCGCTTGTCTCCACAAAAGATGAAAAAAGTGGATTAAAGAGCCTCATTGTCACTGTCCACCAAACTGCTTCCGCTTCTGCAATCTGCTGTGCGGCGCTAGATGTTATGTGAGTCATATTCAGCACTTATGTAAATACAATCTTTCCTACTGCTGAAAGACAAAAACAAACAATCATCAAATTAGATTCTAAGCCAAAGAGATGGTGTGGGCTTACAACATGTATAATGACCTTGAGTGCTATGAAAGGCGCCCCTCAAATAAATTAATTATATACGTACACGGGCATCTACTTTGTGGTCCAAATTATGACATGGCATCAACACATCGGTCCTCCCCTACACAATGGCGAGCCCTTTTGCTGCTGGTTCTTTCCCTCCCCTATGATCAAAAGTTAGTAACATTGGTTGTATGCTTTGTCTTCAGACCCTGGAATTCACTTCCACAAGGCAACTGCCAAATTAATGTATGTAATTCCAGGGGGTTGGAGTGTGGAGGTAATAGTTTATAGCCCATGATTAAAACACTGACATGTACTTTTAATTTACAATTCTTCTTTCAATTACCTCCCCCCCACACACACACGCACACACACACACACACACATGCGCACACACACGCACACACACACACACACACACACACACACACACACACACACACACACACACACACACACACACACACACACACACACACACACACACACACACACACACACACACACACACACACACACACACACACACACACACACACACACACACATTGTGAGACTGTGAATGCTAATGTGTGTCTAACTTAATATCATTTCCAAATATGTCTGTCAGAGCGGGGGGGGAATATGCCAGATCCATGACCTCTGATATCCTGCTTTCTCCCCCCCAGTGTTCATCAGCTCCTGCTTAGCGGTGTACCGACCTGGAAGATCACATGGCGATGACAGCCCCCAGTGGCCATAAATATTCTAGCCTGACTGTAAATATTCCCCCCCCTACCATCCCCCAGCACCACTCACCGCCCCGAAGACAGGAACGGTGTGTCCCTGTCCCTAAACTCACTGTTCCTGCCTCACCTTGATATTACCACAGGACCTGCCCCGCATCTTGTGTACCATATCTCACTGTACCTGGGAAACTATAGATTTTCTGTACTTTAGATTTGTGACAAAATGCTGTGAAATTACGAATTTCGAACATACAATGTGGCCCCTGAAGTCTTCACAAATCCAGCAAAGACTTCACCTAATAATGTAATAACGTTTTAATAATAATTGTAAATGCTTGTCAGTTGCCTTGGATAAATAAAACAAGAAAATAAAAGACAATGTAATGATCAGGGTATACTCCTGCATCTGTGGGGCTGTTACAAATACTATCACCAGGAGAGGGAAGGGTTGGGTTGGAGGAATGCCGAAACATGCCAGAGTGTGTTTGTGCATGTTTCTATATTTGTGTGTGTGTGTGTGTATATCGGTGTGTATGTGTGTGTGTGTGCGTGTATGAGGAACGAACTAACGATGCCTCAGAGGGGCAGTTCATGACATTGCGATGGAGCTTACGTTTTGAGGCTGGGCTCTATGTGTGAACTGTGGGAGACAGTGTGCAACGAGGGAGTGCCTCATCACCACAAATACCTCCTTCTTCTCCCTCCTCCTCCTCCTCCTCCTCTCATGATCTCATGTGCTGAACTAGGGCAAGGTATGTCACAGTAGAGTCAGGGCCGGGGGCGGGGGGTATAGCTTGCTTGGGTTCGCTTCAGCAAGCATGGCTGTCGGGTGAGAATGCCTTGGCAGCCATGTTGGATCAAGCATCCATGAGCAAGCTATGTGACGGCAGAGTCAGGGACGGTGGAGCCAACATGTGGAGCAAAAGGCAAGCCAGGCCAGAGGTGGGCGTGGCCACTCTCAGGAACATGTTAAATCTGCGTGAATGAGAAAGCTTTTTGTTCCCCCTTAAAATTTAACTTCCACTGGTCCTTCCATGAGCCACAATGGCGCTTCATTGGTCAACCTTGACCCTAGGCTCCTGCTGAGGGCAAAGTTCTGATATTCACTGCTGTGCAGTCGTTGAATCTCTCTCTCTCTCTGCCCCCCCCCCCCCTTAACACACTACACACACACACACAACACACACACACATCACACACACACACACACACACAGCACAGCACACACCACACACACAACACACACACACACACACCACACACACACACACACACACCCACACACACACCCACACACACACACACACACACGCACTACTAGTGACCATCATCTACAACACTGAAAGATAGGAAGTGAAAAAAGAAAACAGAAAAAAGAGAAAGAAAGAGCCAAGGCACAAAGAAGAGTAAGGTACGGCGACTGGTGCACATGATCACTTCCTGTTTCCCTCAGGCTCCTCTGACTGATGGAAGGCCGGATAGACGCTTGGATGCCCACGAGACGTGGACAGTAACAGACAAGTATGGGGATGAATAGAATGATGAATGGATATATGAATGAAAACAGGAATGAAGAACGGGTGTGATAAAAAGATGTGACCCCCCACCCCACTACGTTCAAAACCGACCACAGTGGACTCTTCATAGGGATTAATTCCAACAAGGCCACTCTCCAGCGGGAGTGCCAGGACTGGATGACACGCATAGGGAGGACAATAGCAATCCACCCCCCCACCCCCCCCACCATCAAACCACACACACGACACACGACACACTACACACCAGCACACAACAACACACACACACACACAACACACACAACACACCACACACCACGCAGGCTCACTCAGCACACACCACAGACACCCCCCCCCCGCACGGAACACACACCCACCTATTCACACGGTTCGCCGACGGTTCTTGTTGATGTCTTGTGCCTGTCAGGGTTGATGTGATAAAGCAGATGGCGTCAGGGACAGCCGAGGGTGACGTCACAGCGGGTCTTGATTGCCGTGCAATCACAGGGCGGGACGGGATGAAAAACTGTCTGTTGATTGGAGACGAGCGTCCTGTCTAGACATGGCGGGTACTTGTGAGGCATTAAGGCATCAAGCGTCTACCTCGATTTCCTATTTTGAGATTTAAAGTACGAGAGAGAAATGTGGTTGGTTCTTTCAGGTCGGATACAACATGTGTGTCTGGTAAAGGCCTGCTGGAGGGTGGGCAGTGGCGAGTGGTGGGGCACACAGAGAGGGAGGCGAAGGTTTTTGAAAATGAAAGCTGAAAGCTACTGGTTTTATTCCAATCCGGGGGTCGCGGGGAGGGCACATTAAACGCACTTAACTCAGCGCCGCCAAGCTCATGTCATCGCCCAAACCCACTCCGGAGCTCCCAGTTTTTGAACTTGCGCGTCTACCTCTGTCACCATGTTCTTCCTGTGCCCCTCGCCTAGCCTCCCGCCTTCTCCTTTGTCATTCTCTTGGCTCGATTATTTGTGTCTGGTTTCTCTTCTCAATTTTTTCTTTCTGTCATCCCCATTTGCATCCCAATTCTCTTATATCTCCTCGTATCTTCTTCCGCCTCCCTTTTACCCCTCTTTCATTGCCACTCTGGTCTCCAGTGACTGTCCTCTCCCCTTACCCCCCTCTCCCCCGCCCCCGCGCCGGCCGCCCTGCCTCCCCTGGGCCCTTCCGCTAATCTCCCCCCTCTTCTTCTCGTTCTCTTCTCTCCCATTGTCGTCTCTCTCTGCTCTCTCACATACCTCTCTCTTAGGTCTCTAGTCTCTCTCTTCTTTATTATCTGCTCTCTCCCTCCTGTCTCCGCCTCTCTGCTTTTCTGCTCTGGCCAGCCCGGCCGTCTTTTCTCCTTGTCTCCTCTCTCTAATGTAATATTCTCTCTTCGTAGTGTCTCTTTTCCTTCGCTTGTATATAGATGTAATATTCTCTTTCTCTCTCTCTTCCCCCCCTTCTCTCTCTCCCCCCCCCCCCTCTCTCCTTGCCCATTGTTGTTCTGTCTCTCGCTCTCTCGTACATACCTCTCTTACTAGTAGGGTCTCTATCTTCTCTCCTTGTCTCGTCTGTCTTCTCTTTTTCTCTCTCTAGCTGTTTCTCTCTGCTTGCTCTCTCGCTCTCTATGATTCTCTCTCTACAGGTCCTCTGTCTCTTTATGCTTTATATAGATATATAATTATATCCCTCCCTCTCCCTCTCTCTTCCTCCCTCTCTCTGTCTCCCTCTCCCTCTCTCTCTCTCCCTCTCTCTCTCTCTCTCTTCTCTCTCTCTCTCTCTCTCTATCTCTCTCTCTCTCCTCTCTCTCTCTCTCTCTCTCTCTCTCTCTCTCTCTCTCTCTCTCTCTCTCTCTCTGTCGCATAGTGCTTTGATCCGATGCTGTAAACACAACCAGCTGGCTCTCCGCGCTCCAACTTAAAGAGGTGGGGTCAGGCAGCGTGCAGGACCTGAAAGGAAGGATGTCTGAGTCTGGGGGCTGTCTGGAGGGTGTGAGAGGTTCGCAGGGTGGTGGCAGGAGTGGGAGGGGTGGAGGGGGGGTGGTGGAGGGTGACGTGAAGCTTGGTTAAGTGTATGCGGTAACTGCTTACGCTCCGGGCTGTTTGATTGCCCATTGGCTTCTTATACGCACCAGTTTTTAACCCCCGCACAAGGGGGAGTGTAAATATGGACTTCTCCATTTCTACCAACCACCCTGGAATCAGCTAAAACAACCCCACACAACGATTGCCATTGTCAGGTGTCGCCACACATGAGTTCCTTACACAACACGAGACACAGACAAACACAGAACCACACGCAACCAAAAGGAGACGAGGGTGCACTGGAGTAAAACCAATTTGTGGTGGTGCTTGTGTATATGTACCATGGCGAGTGTTTGTGTTCATTTTAACAGGTTGTAATTGAGCTTGCTGTACTACTTGTCCACACACTATTACTTGGTCCAGTGTTCATGAATGGACGACCATTGGGGATTGCTGTCCACATGGGTGACCTTTTCTTCTCTACCTGTGGTTCCTCCTTGCTCTTGCCTACTTTGGCACGGCTAAGGTTTCGGAGGCTTAGCACGTTGTGTAAGATCTGGGCTCTTAAGGGTGGAAGTGTTAACGTGGCTGGCAAGATGGTGTGTGTGTGGACTGTGTGTGTGTGTCGTGTGTGTGTGTGGGTTGTGTGCTGTGTGTGTCGGTGTGTTGCTGTGGTGATGTGTTGTGTGGTAGCCGGCGTGTGTGGTTGTGGTTGTGGTGTGTGCTGTGTGTGATTGTGTGTCTGTGTGTGTGTGTGTGTTGGTCGGGTGTGACGTTAATGATGTGAGTGTCGTGCGAGTAGAGTGTGTGGAGAGTTTTTTTGTTATCACAGTGATTCAACGATTGGCCATTGAATGGGCACAATCTATGATTTGAGGGAATCGGCCGATCGTGCTCGTGAGGCATTCGAAAGCCCCCTTACAAAAGGGTGACCTCACAAATGGACACAGAGCAGTGTGTCCCCCCATAATAGACCTATTGAAAACCTCTCGTTTTGTTGACCAACTGTCCTTGACATACCACGCTCTTAGCACTAAAACACACGCCAAAATGAACATTCTCACCCTCAGGTTACGAGACTTCTTTAGCGTCAGGCCTAAGCAATCATGGAGCTGGAGGCCGATGGGTCCTCTGTCTTTGTGCGGTGATAGCACGGCTGGCCAGAGTTCCAGCTTTTGGGGATCCCCCCCTTACAACCCCTAACCCCCA
>OLKM01005680.1:0-10000 GCA_900291075.1 Melanogrammus aeglefinus | reverse complement strand
GGCGGGCGGAATCGTGACCTTAGGCAGGCCGTTGTTATCGTGTCCGGGGTTTAAAGGACGGCATGTCGCAGCCACCAGCTTTAAAGCTGTTGGCAAAGACAACGCAACCGGGATGTGTGTGTGTGTGTGTGCCTGTGTGTGCGTGCGTGTGTGTGTACCTTTGTCTGTCTGTGTGTATGTGAGTGTGTGCCCGAGTGTGTGTAATACGTCTGTGTGTGTCTGTACCTTTGTGTGAAGTGTGTGTATGCGTGTGTGTGTGTGTGTGTGTGTCAGTGTGTGCGTGACTGTGAGTGTGTGCCTTGTCTGTGTGATCTTGCAAGATCCCTTGTCTGTACCTTTGTGTGAAGTGTGTGTATGCGTTTGTGAGTACGTCTGTGTCAGTGTGTGTATGTCTTGGTGTGTGTACGTGTTCCTGTGTGTGCATGTATATGTGTGTATGCCTGTGTGTGTGTGTGTGCTTGTGTTTATACGTCTGTGTGTGTGTTTGGTGCAGAGTGTGTGTGTGTGTGCCTGAGGGTGTATCTCAGTGTGTGTGCGTTCATTTAGCTAGCCACACCACCCTCTCCTTTGTGTGCGGCTCTCAAGTCGGTGCACCTTTCCCAGGCTGTTCCCTGTCACGGTGCTATATGAGGGCAGTACCCTATATGTGTGTGTGTGTGTGTGTGTGTGTGTGTGTGTGTGTGTGTGTGTGTGTGTGTGTGTGTGTGTGTGTGTGTGTGTGCGCGCGCGCGTGTGTGTTGACTCTCTGGCTCTCTCCCCCCAGGCTGGACCCGCTACTCCCTGCTGGGCGACCCTCTATCGGGAGAGCACAGCCTGCAGATTGACGCCGCCGAGCTGGCCGACGACGCCGCGTACGAGTGTCAGGCGACACAGGCAGCGCTGCGCTCGCACCGCGCCAAGCTAACCGTGCTAGGTGATGCACGCGCACACACACACACACACACACACACACACAAACATGCATACACAGGCACGAACACACACACGCACACAACGACATACATACATACAGGCACACACATGCACACAAACACACGCACGAATGCACGCACACACGCACACACACACATGAACACACAAGCACACGCAAACAAGCGCTCACACGCACGCACACACACGCTTACACACACACATGTGCACTCGCACACACACACAAACACACACACACACACACAAGCACGCACGTATGCACACACACACACGCATATAAAACATGTGATCGACAGCAGGGATAAAACACGCTCCACAAACCTGCCCCTATGACCGAATGTTTCTGCATTTCTGAAACGATAAATTACTAATAAATCGAAGTGAGGCCGTACATGCTGTAACTCTTGCCCTGGAGACAGGCAGAGTATGCGTGTGTACTGTAGGCGTACAGTATGGTGTACGTCTGTAGTATACGAGCATAGTGTAGTATACTGCTGTTGTGTTACTGCACGTACAGGAGAGTGGATGGAAGCAGATGGTTCAAGAGGAAGAGACATCTCCTGCTTGCTTTATCCGGGGAAGACAGGTGTGAGACAGGAGATGTGGAGTAGGAGTGTTAAACAAGGAGATGTGAGACTTTAGATGTGAGAAAAGAGATGTGAGACTTTGGTTGTGGGACAGGAGATGCGAGTCAGGAGCCATGAGAAAGGAGATGTGAGACTTTAGGTGTGAAACAGGAAATGTGATGCAGGAGATGTGAGACAGGAGATGTGAGACTTTAGGTGTGAGATCATAGAGTTGAAGTAGGAGGGTTGAAACACTGCAGCAACAGCCACAAATTATTTCTGCAGTCGTTTAAAAGTCAAGGTTTGCACACTTTGCACATTTTTCTGTGCGCCATGGAAATTGTCAAACAGAAGGCGACTTTTACATTAACGTGATGTGAGTGATCTACATATTCGCTTAGACGTCGGGGTGGGAGGTGATGGAGAGCGGGGGTGGAGGGTGACGGTAGCGGCGGAGGGGTTGAGGCGGAGAGCAGGTCTTGTGGGGATCATAGTTGGAGAGGCACTGCTGGCACCTAGTGGCGAGTAGTGGAATGACACCACATGGCTCTTCTCGGAGCGTCCGGGTGAATTTCCTTTTGCTTGCTGATTTCCAGAAATCAGAATCAGAGGATGGGATTAGAGACTCGGAGGTCTGACAGGACAGAGCTTAAAATGATGTCCACCTTTGGGCATATTTAATAGTATCTGCCTGTTAGCTTGTTAGCTTAAACAGTATCCGCTTGTTAGCTTGTTAGCTTGCTTAATGAGAGAGCCTACCTGAGACTAAAAAGGGTAATGGGTGTGTGACGCTTAGACAAAGGAGTGACGTCAAAGTTTAAGCTCTGATATCATGTAACAATTATAATATTATGCATCATAATAAAATGAAAATATTATAAAAAAATATATAATAATGTTGTTATTCTTTTAATAATATAAAGGTAGCCTATTTCAAGAAGGTGTATCTAATTAAAGAGGTTCATTAGCGATAGCAGCAAAGCGTAGTGCAGCGTGCTCATCAACGGTAACGACAACAACACCGCGGTGTCCCTCGCACGGTGGACCGCTCAAACCCCGTCGCCACATCTGCCAGGCAGGAGCAGAATGAATCAGGAACAGTGCTCCCAAACAGACAGACAGACAGCAGGAGGGCGATGGGCTCGAATGAGCTCTGTAACAAGGTGGCTTGTTGTATATTGTTATTGTCTGAGTCTGTGTGTGTGGGTGTGGGTGTGTGTGCCTGCGTGCGTGCCTGTGTGCGTGTGTGTGCGTGCGTGCGTGCGTGCGTGCGTGCGTGCGTGTGCGTGCGTGTGCGTGTGTGCGTGCGTGTGTGTGTGTGTGTGTGTGTGTAAATCAACATGGCCGGATGAGACCAAAGCAATCCAGCAGAGAAAGGAGCGAGCGCTGGGAGGGCAGTCAGGGGAATCGGTCTGGAAATTAAAATCACCGAGCGCTCGGATTCCATTAGCGGCGCGCGGCGCAGCGGAAGGACCTCTGACAATTCAGATACACGGAGAAATTGGTTTGGTGGAGGGAGCGGGAAAGGCCAGTCCGAGCCCCCGTGTTTACGCCTCGCCTTATTGGTCGGCAGGCGGGACGCCTTCATCGGCATGGGGGCGGGCGGGGGGGGGGGGGGGGGCCGTGTGCAAAACCATGCAAATAAACTAACAAATAAGCAATGAAATGAAACATCAGCTGCACCAGTAAGGGAGTAAATAGAGTAATAATGTCGGGGTCCCAGGGAAGCAAATGGAATAGGTTCGAGGTGCCGTGTGTTCCTTCACAGTAAACTGCCTCCTGCTCCTTTTACCACTCGCTAACATCTTGTTGCACAAACAGGAAAAAAAGAGGGGCTGGAATATTGTTTTTCCTCCCTTCTGCTGATGCCGAGGCGACGAGCTAACTCGATACGGCTCTGCCACGGCGAGGACGCCTCTCTTCCTGAACCCCGGGCCAGACTCCCTCCCCTCCCCTCCTCCTCCCCTCTCTCCGCGGTGCTAATGTCTGTTTGTCTGTTTTGGGGCGTAGTTCCTCCCGGAGACCCCGTGGTGGACGGGGGTCCCGTGGTGCGGCTGAAGGCCCACGCGCCCCACAACCTCACCTGCAGAGCGTCTGGAGCCAAGCCGGCAGCGGAGATCACATGGTACCGGGACGGAGAGGTCATGGAGACCGCCATCTACTCTAAGGTGGGAGGAGGGGACACGCGCGACTATTGCACGCACACACACACCCCCATATGCACACACACACACACACATGCATCAGACTAATGAACACACACACATACACACACACACACATACCCCAAAACACACACAGACCTATACACATGCACACACACACACATGCACATACACACCCATATGCATCAGACTAATGCACACACACAAACACAGCTAACCACACACACACACACACACACACACACACACACACACACACACACACACACACACACACACACACACACACACACACACACACACACACACACACACACACACACACACACACACACACACACACACACGTACACACATACCCATACTCAGCCTCCAAGCAAAGATAAAATGCACGCACACACACACACATACCCATACGCACCCTCCATGCACACACACACGCACACGCAGAGCCCTACAGCAGCAGCAAGACTAAATACCAGGCTCAACTATTACATGAGCTCAGTTTCAGGGTATGGTTATCTCTCTCCATCCCTCTCTCCCTCCATCGTTCTCCCTCTCTCGCTCTATATCAATTTAAATTCAATTCAATCCAGGATGGCTTTATTGGCATGGGAAACATAGATTTACATTACACGTTTACATTGCCAAAGCAAGTGTGAAATGAAAACAAAACTGTAGCATACCCTTTGATATGCCACTATACTGTACTGTGTTCCCTCCCTCTCTAGCTCCCCTTTCCTCTCCGTCTCAGTATCCGTCTATCCCTCCTGGTTCCCCGTTCCTCCTGTTATTTGCCACCACCATAGTTTCCTTTGTTCCTCTCGTGATTCGCTGGGGTTCTCTCACTCACTACCTTTCTCCGCAGTCTCCCCTCCCTCCCTCCCTCCCTCCCTCCCTCCCTCCCTCTCCTCCCTCCCTCCCCCCCCGTGCCCAAAACCGTTTCCTCACCACCAACCAACCCGCCGACAACACCACCTCCTCCCCCTCTCCCTCCCTCCCTCCCTCCCTCCCTCCTACCCCGCCCTCGCTCGCTCGCTCTCGTCTCACTAGCAGCCCCCCCTCCCCCCCTTTACCTCCCCCCGCCACCCCACCCCCCCTGAGCCCCACACAGGCTCTCTATGCTGTGGGGGGGGCTATGCTGGGGCCGGCACAGCAGCATAAGTGGAGCAGGGCAGAGCTCCACCGGGGCGAGAGCTCCTCCGCACGGGCGGAGGCGCGCCGCACAGCGGGGGGGGGGGGGGGGGGGGGGGGGGCAGCGGAGCGTGAGCCAGCCGGGAAAGTGTCACATTTGTCACGGTCCCTGACCACGCTAAGCGCCGCTAAACGCCGCGTTTAAAAGGAGCGCTGCAGTGAGGAGGGGGGGGAGAGGAGAGTAGGAGGGTGGAGGAGGAGGAGGAGGTGGTGATGGAGGAGGGAGAGGAGGTGGGGAGTAGGAGGAGGAGAAGGAGGAGAGTAGTAAGAAGGAACTGGAGGTGGTAGAGGGAGGAGGCGGAGGAGGGAGGAGGAGGGGAGTAGGAGGGAGGAAGAGGAGGAGGAGGAGGAGGCGGTGGTAGAGGAAATTGGGAACGAAGAACACTTGCAAGATCCCAGTGTGAGCAGAAAAGGGGAAGCTTTTAAGTAGAAACATCAATAGTGCCACATTATGTGTGTGTGTGTCTGTGTGTGTGTATCTGTGTCTTAGACTGTGTGTGGGTGTGGGTGTTTGTGTGTGTGTGTGTGTGTGTGGTGTGTGTGGGGGGGGGGGGTAAAGTGCTTGGCCAAGGCCAGCCTGGTGACAGGGAGTGATGCGGTTCGATCCGGAGCATAAAGATGCTTTTTGTGTGTTTGGCTGAGGAAGTGAAGCCTGCTGCATTGATTTGGTCATCCGGGGAATGGACTCAGCCTGCCCCCCCTGCTCCCCCCTCCCCCATCCCCGCCCTCTCTACTCCCCCACCCCCCAATTCCTCCACCACCATCAATGTACCAGCCAGAAACACAGACACACACATGGATTGCTGCAATGTCCATGCTCCTACGAGTTTTGGGTGTATTTTGTGTATGTGCGTGTGCGCGTGTGTTTGTGTTTGTGTTTGTGTTTGTGTGTGTGTGTGTGTGTGTGTGTGTGTGTGTGTGTGTGTGTGTGTGTGTGTGTGTGTGTGTGTGTGTGTGTGTGTGTGTGTGTGTGTGTGTGTGTGTGTGTGTGTGTGTGTGCAAGTTGAATGTGTGTGTGCGTGTGTGTGTGTGCGGATGTGCCCGCAAACATGTGTGGAGATGTGTGTGTGTGTGTGTGTGTGTGTGCGCGCGTACATCTGTGTATACGTGCGCCTGCATGCGTGTGTGACAGTTGCGTGACAGATAAAAGCGGCGGACCATATCTTAAGGATAGACGCCTTTTTGTCACTTAGGCCTTGATTCCTGCGGGCAGTAAATAGATTTAAAAGATGATGGCAAACAGGGCTCGCTGACGGAGCGAGCGGCCCCATAAAATACCTGATTTAACCGCCAACCAACTGGATGGCGATTTATACGCCTCACACGCGAGGAACATAAGAGCGGCGGCGTCACGGGACAGACACTCTGGGACGAGGTTATCACCCGTCGCAGCCTCTCTGCCGCGCGGCACTGGATTAAAGCGCCCCTCCACCGTCACCGTGTAGGGGCTGTTCCAGTTCCGCAGGATCGTTCCGCCGCTTTGAATGAATACGACACCAAGCCCTGACAAAATGCTACCTCGGGCAAACGTCAAGCTACTGCTAGCACCGGGAGCACTCCAACCCTGACTAACTAGGTGTGGTTATCTCTAGAAAACATCAAGCCCCGGCTTACTGTAGATGATTACCTTTGACAAACATCTCCGTCCCCGACCTATTGTTGGCGGTTAACTCCAACAAACATCCAACATTGATATATTGTCAGCGGTTATTTCCAACAATCATCAAACCCTGACATATTGCGGGCTTTTGCTTCCAACAAACATCTAACCCTGAAGTATTCTTGGCGGTTAACTCAAACGAACATGTTGTTGCGGTTAACTCAAACAAACATCTAACCCTGACCTCTGGTGTTCAGTTAACTCCTCCAATCATCTAACCCTGACCTGTGGTGTTCAGTTAACTCCTCCAATCATCTAACCCTGACCTGTGGTGTTCAGTTAACTCCTCCAATCATCTAACCCTGACCTGTGGTGTTCAGTTAACTCCTCCAATCATCTAACCCTGACCTGTGGTGTTCAGTTAACTCCTCCAATCATCTAACCCTGACCAATGTATTTGTTTTCGTCCACCAGACGCTGATGGAGGACAAGAAGCGGGAGCTGGCCGTCAGCATGCTGCCCATGGTCCCTGAGGACCGTGACTCGGGCCGGACCTACACCTGCCGGGTCCTGAACCCGGCCGCCCCCGCCGGCCGCCAGACCTCCGTCACTATCAACGTGCAGCGTGAGTACCCCCACCCGAAGAGGAAGACAGCCCGACGGGTATAGGGTGATCCATAGTGCGGCAACGAGCCCCCCGCATATGAATAGACCATTACATATAGAGCCCCGCCAGGTAGACCCCGCTAACCACATTTACATTTTAATTGTATAAAAATCAGTTCTATCACTGCGTTCATTATTCTCAGGACAGAGCGGTTCAGAAAGTGAAGGGCAGCAAATGAAGCAGCGAGCCCGCCACATGCCGTAACACAGCGAGAGCGGTACAGCGGTATATATTATCGGTATTAGAACAGCTCCGGTTGAACGGCTTCACGGGAGCCCCGTCAGGAATAGTAAAGGACTGGCGCCGCCGTCTCGTTGGCGACCTGTGAGACACGGAGGTGAGCCGTTCCCCTACGCCGCCACTCATTGCCCCCGTCGCGTGTTTCTCTGTGCGCATGCAGACCCCCCGTCGGTGACGCTGTCCGTCCAGCCCCAGACGGTCACAGAAGGCTCCAAGGTCCTCTTCATCTGCTCCGCCTCGGCCAATCCGGAGATCACTGGATACAGGTAGGCACCCGGCCAAACCTTCCGACCCCTCTTCCAATTAATCTTCTTCAGCTCACCCGTGCCCACGCAGTCACACCACCGCTCAGATAAACTCAGTACTTAAGCATTGAAATTGTGAATTCATTGAGTAGACTTCTGAAAAACATCTAACCCTGATTTATTGTCGCCGGTTGACTCCCACAAATATCTAACCCTTACTAAATGTGGGCTGTTGCGTCCAACAAACATCTAACCCTGACATATTGTCACCGGTTGACTCCCAACAAAAATCAAACCCTTACTAAATGTGGGATGTCGCCTCTGACAAACATCTCACCCTGAACTATTGTCGCTGGGTTAAAACTCCAGAGAACATCTAACCCGGAAAGGGTGTTCATGGAGATTCGGTCTGTAAGTGTCCTTGTGTTGAACCGTTGATCCGGCATGTGCTAACACGATGACTCCCTGTTGACAGGTGGTCCAAAGGAGGGGTGCCCATCGCGGAGGCCAACGGAGACAGCCTGGAGGTGACGGTGGACTACTCGTACTTCACGGACCCCGTGTCCTGCGAGGTGTCCAACTCGGTGGGCAGCACCAACGTCAGCACCCTGGTGGATGTACAATGTAAGCTCCAAGGGATCCACACCTTCATGGCTCACTCGCTCACCAGTATCCGCAAATGACTCAAGACTCACTTGTGCCTCTGCATAGCCTTGCCCCCAAACCCCCCGGCACCTCTCTTATGCACTTACTTAGCATTGTGTAGCATCTTATCCTAGCTATCTTTGTTGGATACGGGGACGGCGTTAACCTAGCGATTGTAACTGCATCATTACCGTACCGACAGCGCTACATTCTTTCTCCTTCTTCTGACAAATGTACTCATTGTAAATCGCTGTGGATAAAAGCGTCTGCGAAACGACCTGAATGTAAATGTAAATGTCATGTTGTATTGATATCACGGGGTGAATGTTTCAGTGGGTGCACGAGAGTCATGATGGTGTTTCTCCTGCTTTCCAGTCGGCCCCAGGCTGCTATCGGAGCCCAAGCCCATGGCGGTGGACACGGGCATGGACGCGGCTTTCACCTGCGCCTGGACCGGGAACCCCCCCCTGACTCTGGCCTGGACCAAACAGGGCTCCGGCGTGGTAAGGAAACTTCTCTTGGAAAACACGTCAAAACCACGATGTCCCTACACGCAGCCTGAATCCATCACACCTCCTCTTCACACCAGCCTCCCTCACACAGAATCCTCACGCCTCACCGCTCAACAGAGTCCCCCAGGAATATGTTGTCTACCACTGGCCACTTTCGACCCCGTCGGAGTCGCACAGTTTCAGCAGTAGTGTCTGATAGTCGGGCACAGCACGTCGGAGACCAACAGCAGCGCTAATACAGTCTGTCAGTCAGCAGGCCAGCCAATCAATCAACATATCATTTCAGCTGAGACTAAGACTCTGAGTAGCAATTATGGTTCCCGTGCCTCCCCGTTCCTCCACAGCGGCACTTGTTTCTTGTCAAGCATCACAAAGCCCCTCGCATGAACTCTCGTATCCCTTTCCTTAAGCCAATTTAACGGGAAGGCACCGACGTGTGGCTTTCCAAACCTTTTCCGCAAAGAATAATCGGGGTAAAAGTATTCAGCTTTTTGCAGCGTGTTTAAAAAATGAAGGGGAATCTCCGGGGATTTTCCTCTCCTGGCTGCTAATCGGATTTCTCCGGCCATTTTGTAAAAAAAAAAAAAAAAAGCACGTGGGAGCCGTAAAGAGTAGGACAGTGTAAGCGATGATGTCATCTCTAGAAAACCTTTCAGGCCAGCCTGCACCCACTCTGCCCGTTTCCTAATCCGACGCACTATGAGTAATGGATTAATCGGGTTACTCTAAGAGTGTGTTGAAATAAATAACCAAGATGAAGATGGAGGAGTAGGCAGAGGAGGAGGGTGGTGTGTGTGTGCATTTGTGTGTGTGTTTGGGACAATGCGTGTATCCATGTGTGTGTGTGTGTGTGTGTGTGTGTGTGTGTGTGTGTGTGTGTGTGTGTGTGTGTGTGTGTGTGTGTGTGTGTGTGTGTGTGTGTGTGTGTGTGTGTGTGTGTGCGTGCGTCCATGTGTGTGCGTGTGTGTTCTTGCGTGCATGTGTGGCCGCATGCGTCCGCCTATGTGTGTGCGTGCGTGCATCTATGCATGGGCTGTTGTGCGCGGGTGTGTGTGTGTGGGTGTGGAGGGTGGAGTAAATGGATTAATCACAGCTTGATGGAAGGGCCGGATCAATGGGTGGAGGAGCGTGCGGCGGGCCCCAGCCCTGAGCTCCCGAGCTCCCAGGCCCACGCGCGCCACAAACACTGGCGTCCGTCCCCTCTGTTTAATTACAACATCTCCCCGACGCGGGGTG
>OLKM01005679.1:0-16293 GCA_900291075.1 Melanogrammus aeglefinus | reverse complement strand
GCTGGGGAGGGCCTGGCCTGGGCAGAGGAGAGCCTGCCTGCTGGGAGGGCCTGCTGTGAGGGCCTGGCCTGGGCAAGGGGAGGTCTGGCTGGCAGCCTCCTGCTGGGCAGGCCTTGGCTAGTAGGTCCTGCCTGGCTAGGGAGCCTGGCCTGGGCAGGAAGGGCCTTCCTGGGCAGCCTTGGCTGGGAGGCCTTGCCTGGAGCAGGAAGGCCTGGCCTGGGCAGGATGGCCTGGCCTGGGCAGGCCTCTGCTGGGGCAGGCCTTGGCGGGAGGACCTGCCTGGCAGGGAAGGCCTGCCTGGCAGGCCTTTGCTGGGCAGGACCCTCTGTGACGCACCTACCCTGAGGTAGACATGCAGTGCATGTCATGTGGTGGTCTGGTGCTGGGACCTGCCCTATTAGTTTAATATTTGTTAATTTTTCCATTTTCTAAAATTCCCGTGCTGTCAGCAACCGACGCACACTCACACACACACACACTGGCCCCAGCGAGGCCTCCCTTGGCCCGAGGTGGAAACTAGATTGCTGTGGGTGTCTGTGCTGGGACTGCTATTTAGTTTATTTAATTACTTTTTATTCCATTTCTAAAATTCCCCTGTGCTGTTCAGCAAGCGAGCACACTCTGCAACTGGCCCAGCAGAGCCTCCTTGGGGTGGAAACTAGATTGCCATGTGGTGTTCTGTTTATTTAATTCAGCCTTTTTTCTTTCTCTCTCTCCAGCCCATTTTCTAAAGCGAATCCGACGACCGTACGATGGCTCCCTCTGTGTCGCTGTGCTGACCTGCTATTAATTTTATTTTTTTTATTTTTTTTTTTTCTCCACATTCAAAAATTTCCCCTGTGCTGTTCAGCAAGGCAGCACACTGACACACACGACACACACCTGGCCCCAGAAGAGGCTTCCTTGCCGGTGGAACTAGATTGCATGTGGGTGTCTGTTTATTTTATTCGGCTTTTTTTTCTTCTCTCTCTCTCAGCACCCATTTTCTATAGCGGATCCTACGACGGTAACGATGGCTCCCTCTAGTGTCGCCCGTGTGGTGGCGCGCGAATCATTATTAATACCAATTTGTTGTTATTAATATTATTACGCTGCGAAACGAGAGCCAGAGAGTATTCAATCAACCAGAGACGGATAAATCCAACCTCGGAGAAGGAGAGGGAAAAGCCGCTTGAAGGGAATTTAACCACGAGACGACCACCTCACCAACCCCCCGGGGAGAATCGTCGGCCTCGCGAGCGCCGCGTACATACCCGGTGGGAATCACAGCGGTGCACAACACAGCACCACACGACACACACGCGAATGGTCAGGACTCGTAGTGGCGCGCTTCCGCTCCGCTCCGAGTAAACGCCAAACCAAACGAAGCACTGGGGAACGGATTAAACGAACCCGAGACACGAGAAGGAAAAGCCGCTCTTAAAGGAATTTAACCAGCGAGGCGAACCCCCGCCCGGGGCCGGAATCGTCGGCTCGCGGGCGGGCGGTCTAACCGGTGGTGATCACGCGGTGCACACAACACACACACACGGATGGTCAGTGTCGCCGCGCCGCGCGCGCCGCTCGCTCCGATGAAACGCAAACCAGAGCGAGCACGTGGAACGGATTAACGAGAAACGATACAGGAGAAAGAGGGATTTAACCGAGCTAGACGAGCCCCGGAGGACGCGGTGGACATCAAAACCCGCGTGGGCTGACGGAAGTAGTGGGGGGGGGACATGCCGGCCGCAGCTTTGATGACCGCAACGAACGGCTTAAACGAAGCGCGACAAAGGAGCAAAGAAATACCGTTAAAGGAACCAAACGAAGCAGGAAGGGCAGCGAGCGACGAACTGACCGGTCGGATCGTTCGACGCGATCTCGCGCGACCCGTCGTGACGCACCCGAATGTAGGTAACTGTGTGTCCGTCGTTGAGCACCCGTTCCGGTAGAATATGTAGTCATCTGTGTGTGTGTGTGTGTGGGTGGGTGTGTCTGTGAACGGTGTTGACCGACGTGTGCACGGCCATGATTGATTCTTCGGACCGCCCCGGTCCCGGGTGGACACAAGCGTGGACGTGGTCATGTGCAGGGAGCTGGTAATATGGTTTGTTAAGCATTGGTCCGGGTGTGTGTGTGTGTGTGTGTGTGTGTGTGTGTGTGTGTGTTGTGTGTGCGTGTGCGTTGGTTTGGTTGTGTGTGTGTGTGGTCAGGCGCTGGGAGGTATTATTAGTGTGTTTTCAGCAGTCCATGGAGCAGACCACTGCCCCCCAGGAGAGGCACCCCTTTGGCCCGGCAGACAAGTGTGTGCTGTGTGTGGTCAGCTGCTGGGAGTCTATAATGTTTCTATTACTATTATTCAGGTCTTTCAGCCATCAGTCCAGGGGAAGACAGCAGACACTGCCCAGGAGAGGCAACCTTTGGCGGGCAGACCAAGAGTGTGCGTTGTGTGTGGGTCAGCTGCTGGGAGTCTTATAATTGTCTTATTACTATTATTTCAGGCTTTCAGCCATAGTCACAGGGGAAGACAACACTGCCCACGAGAGCACCCTTTGGCGGGCAGACAAAGTGTGCGTGTGTGTGGGTCAGCTCTGGGAGTCTATATTGTTCTTATTACATTATTCAGGTCTTTCGGACATCAGCCCAGGGGAAGACAGATACACTTGCCCCAGGAGAGGCACTCTTTGGCCGGGCAGACAAGAGTGTGTGTGTGTGTGTGTGTGTGTGTGTGTGTGTGTGTGTGTGGGTGTGGGTGTGGGTGTGGGTCAGGCGCTGGGAGTTGATTATTAGTGTGTTTTCAGCAGTCCACGGAGCACACACTGCCCCAGGAGAGCACCCTTGGCGGGAGCAAGAGTGTGTGTGGGGGGGTCAGCTGTGGGAGTCTATAATTGCTATTATTACTATTATTCAGGTCTTTCAGCCATCAGGCCCAGGGGGAAGACAGCAGACACTGCCCCGGAGAGGCACTCTTTGCGGGCAGACAAGAGTGAGTGTGTGTGTGCGTGTGTGTGTGTGTGTGTGTGTGTCGTGTGTTGTGTGTGTGTGTGTGTGTGTGTGTGTGTGTGTGTGTGTGTGTGTTGTGTGTGGTGTGTGTGTGTGTGTGTGGGTCAGGCGTGGAGTTGATTATTAGTGTGTTTTCAGCAGTCCATGAGCACACACTGCCGCCAGGAGAGGCACCCTTTGGCGGCAGACAAGAGTGTCGTGTGTTGGGTCAGCTGTGGGAGTCTATAATTGTTCTTATTACTATTATTCAGGTCTTTCAGCCATCAGCCCCAGGGGGAAGACAGCAGACACTGCCCCCAGGAGAGGCACTCTTTGGCCGGGCAGACAAGAGTGTGAGTGTGTGTCGGTGTGTGTGTGTGTGTGTGTGTGGGTCAGGCGCTGGGAATTGATTATTAGTGTGTTTTCAGCAGTCCATGGAGCACACACTGCCCCCAGGAGAGGCACCCTTTGGCCGGGCAGACAAGAGTGTGCGTGTGTGTGTGTGGGTCAGCTGCTGGGAGTCTTATAATTTTCTAATATATATTATTTTCAGGTCTTTCAGCCATCAGTCCCAGGGGGAAGACAGCAGACACTGCCCCCAGGAGAGGCACTCTTTGGCCGGGCAGACAAGAGTGTGAGTGTGTGTGTCGGTGTGTGTGTGTGTGTGTGTCGGTGTGTGTGTGTGTGTGTGTGTGTGTGTCGGTGTGTGTGTTTGTGGGTCAGGCGCTGGGAGTTGATTATTAGTGTGTTTTCAGCAGTCCATGGAGCACACACTGCCCCTTTGAGAGGCACCCTTTGGCCGGGCAGACAAGAGTGTGCGTGTGTGTGGGTCAGCTGCTGGGAGTCTATAATTATTATTATTATTACTATTATTCAGGTCTTTCAGCCATCAGTCCAGGGGGAAGACAGCAGACACTAGCCCCAGGAGAGGCACCCTTTGGCCGGGAAGACCCAGTGTGCGTGTGGCTCCGGGGCCAGAGCGCCCCACTTATTTCCCCTCTCCCTCTGCTTTCAGGTAGCTGACCCTCGGCGATGCTCCGGCGGACACGGACACGCACACAGACGCCGGACGAGAGAGAAGAGAGAGAGAGAGAGATAGACAGCCCATGGATGCACCTACTCTATTCCTGGGGAGAAATAAAGACACACCTTGCCCTTGAAAATGGCTCGACTGCGTCTCCCTCTCTGTTGATTGAACGATGTGAAACGGGGTTAAAGCCACCACCGGCAAATGGGTAAAATGAAATAAAATGGTTATAGCAGTCCTCGGGGAACGGGTCAAGTTAAATAGAAAGCCGAAATAAATCATCAGAAAACGGTTATAATGAATAGAAAAGACCCCGTTACCACCGCCGAGGAATAGACGAAGACAAGGAGAATAACAGTCGGCTCACTGTAGAATAACACGGGGGAAAGAAACGCTCTGAAAACGGGTAAAATTAAATAAAATGTGTTATAAGCAGTCCTCGGGAACGGTCAAGTTAAATAGAAGCCGAAATAATCATCAAGAAACGGTTATAATGAATAGAAAAGACCCTACCACCGCGAGGAATAGACGAAGACAAGGAGATTAACAGTCGGCTCACTGTAGAATAACACGCGGGGAAAGAAACGCTCTGAAAACGGGTAAAATTAAATAAAATGGTTATAAGCAGTCCTCGGGGAACGGCAAGTTAAATAGAAAGCCGAAAGAAATCATCAGAAAACGGTTATATAATGAATAGAAAAGACCCTACCACCGCCGAGGAATAGACGAAGGCAAGAAGATTAACAGTCGGCTCACTGTAAAATAACACGGGGGAAAGAAACGCTCTGAAAACGGGTAAAATTAAATAAAATGGTTATAGCAGTCCTCAGGGAACGGGTCAAGTTAAATAGAAAGCCGAAAGAAATCATCAGAAAACGGTTATAATGAATAGAAAAGACCCCTACCACCGCCGAGGAATAGACGAAGGCAAGGAGATTAACAGTCGGCTCACTGTAGAATAACACGGGGGAAGAAACGCTCTGAAAACGGGTAAAATTAAATAAAATGGTTATAGCAGTCCTCGGGGAACGGGTCAAGTTAAATAGAAAGCCGAAATAAATCATCAGAAAACGGTTATAATGAATAGAAAAGACCCTACACCGCCGAGGAATAGAGAAGACAAGGAGATTAACAGTCGGCTCTACTGTAAATAACACGGGGGAAGAAACGCTCTGAAAACGGGTAAAATTAAATAAAATGTTATAGCAGTCTCGGGGAACGGGTCAAGTTAAATAGAAAGCCGAAATAAATCATCAGAAAACGGGTTATAATGAATAGAAAAGACCCCTACCACCGCGAGGAATAGACGAAGGCAAGGAGAATTAACAGTCGGCTCACTGTAGAAATACACGGGGGAAGAAACGCTCTGAAAACGGGTAAAATAAAATAAATGGTTATAGCAGTCCTCGGGACGGGTCAAGTTAAATAGAAAGCCGAAATAAATCATCAGAAAACGGTTATAATGAATAGAAAGACCCCTACCACCGCCGAGGAATAGACGAAGGCAAGGAGATTAACAGTCGGCTCACTGTAGAATAACACGGGGGAAGAAACGCCTCTGAAAACGGGTAAATTAAAATAAAATGGTTATAGGCAGTCTCGGGGAACGGGTCAAGTTAAATAGAAAGCCGAAATAAATCATCAGAAAACCGGTTATAATGAATAGAAAAGACCCTACCACCGCCGAGGAATACGAAGGCAAGGAGATTAACAGTCGGCTCACGTGTAGAATAACACGGGGGAAGAAACGCTCTGAAAACGGGTAAAATTAAATAAAATGGTTATAAGCAGTCTCGGGAACGGGTCAAGTTAAATAGAAAGCCGAAATAAATCATCAGAAAACGGTTATAATGAATAGAAAAGACCTACCTACCGGAGGAATAGACGAAGGCAAGGAGATTAACAGTCGGCTCACTGTAGAATAACACGGGGGGAAGAAACGCTCTGAAAACGGGTAAAATTAAATAAAATGGTTATAGCAGTCCTCGGGGAACGGGTCAAGTTAAATGTGGCGGGGGGGGTCTTAAGACTGAGTAATGCTGACAACGCCACCCCTAGGACAAGAGCAGGGGCACTCTATTTGTCTCAAGAAACGCACGCACAGGCTTGACTTACAGGTATAAAAATATATTCTTTATTCTCATTTAATTAAAAGTTAGTCGCTATAGGTCGTCAATAAATAGGACGCCCATTAGTACATTAAACAACACAAAACAGGGATAAGCCTGGTAGGGTGCAAATGAAAAGCAGCTAACCGGGCCTCAGTTCTCAATATCACGCGTGAGACACACCAAGCTTGGTCAACACTACAATCCACACAGGCAATATTGAACACGGCACACTTCACACATTCCCTACCAGGGGTGATAAACAAAACAAAACAAACTGAAACACCGGAGTCTAGCCTATGGGCCCAACCTAAACCTAGGCTGGTTAGGGGCAGGCGGGGACGACAAACAAAGAAAGCAAATGTAATTTAACAAAAAAAAGGGAGCCCGCTAGCGGTGGTCACAATAGTCTACCAGCACAAATCTCAAAGTCACCGACTAGGGGAAGAAGAAACAAAAAAAAAAACCATGAAGCAAACAACAAACGAACAGAAATACAAAACGCGTCCTAAAGCGGCACTGACTATCTCATCACCCCAATCACGAGAACAGCAGCCGACACTCGGATTGCCGGTAGCGTCTATAAAAAAAAGGAAACGAGAGACAGTTGCGTGATCCATACATATTCGGTTATCATAGGCTAACTATTTACCACGCACAACCGGATTAATAAAACGCTATTCAATAAAGCACAACCAAACATTCCTTGTTCCTTCTCCATCGGAATCGCTGAACGCCAACCGAGGCTCGTCATCGCACGGACAGTGTCACCGTCGCGAGCACTCACGACCACTAGCCCAATGGAAACACAATTAAATCCCCCGTAGTGCACTGGCCAAGTAACTATCATAAATTCCCCAATGAGGTAGTTAAGACATACCTGCGCTGCGACCCACACCTCTAGACACAGCTGCTACGGCATGAGGACCCGTGTGCTTACCGGCCATGAGGACCCGGGTGCCTTTATACCTGCCTGATCGCAACCGCCACCTGTCCCACCCCCTATTAGGTGACGTCAGCGGTACGGGGAAAGAGAACGTGTAGCAGGAGACATCAGCACGAGACAGAGAGAGAAGACCTAATCCACAGGCCACAAATCCCCTCCAAATGAATCGGCGGCCCGACGATGACGCTCATGTCTGGGAGTCTTCGCTCTCTATGCCTGATGGACTGTCATCCATGACACTTGTCTTGGGTAGACGGTGCGGATTGGAATGCTGCCCTGCTGTTGGCCTCGCTGAGCGGCGCACCGCCACTGTGGTTTCCTCCGGCATCTCAGCCGTATCTTCCATGTCAATTTCTTCTGCCACTGAAGGACAGGTGGGAGCAGGTGGGGTTCTGGGGTTCATGTTCCGCATCATACCAGATGACTGCATCTCGGTCTCATCGTCATTCCGGCAGGGGGGTCGTCCCGAGCAGGGGTCGATGGGATCTCACCTTTCCTGAGCGAAGCCAGGGTTGCCACTTTGTCCGGGCTGTACTCCTGCGGGGACGCCACGCATCTCAGAACGATGCACCTGTCGGACAGGTCCACCCTCAGCTGCCGGGGTTACTGTGTATACCGCTCCGGTACCAGAAGGGCCACGCACAACTCTGTAGGCTACCGGATTCCAGTGGTCCTGGATTTTATTTCTCCCCGGTGGATGGCTCCGCAAATAGATAAAATCTCCTTCTTGGAAGCCAGCGTCATTCACCTGCTCATTATGGTTCTGGTTCCGTCGGCGGGCCAGTTCTTCTGATCTTTGCCTGACGTGTTCCTTAGTAATTTTGACGCTTTCCTGGTGCCTTTCAACCCATTCTTCAAGGGTATGGGTATCTGGGGCAGCCTCCCTGGAGCCAAGCAAAAATCAACTGCCAATCTTGGATGACAGCCAAACATCAGAAAATATGGTGTATAACCCGTGGTCTGGTTGTGGGTAGTGTTATAGGAGAAGGTGAGCTGTGGCAGATGGTGTGGCCACCGACGCTTCTCTGCCTGGGGTAGTGTGCGCAGCAAGTCGTGGAGTGTGCGGTTGAACGCTCACACTGGGCGTTCCTTGCGGTGGTATGGAGTTGTGCGGCTCTTTTGTATCCCGTACATCTGACACAGTTGCTGGATAAGGAGGCTTTCAAAGTTTCGCCCCCGGTCGGAGTGTAATCACGGCTGGAGGACCGAATCTATGGAACCATTGCTCCACAAGGCTTGGCCACTGTGGGAGCTTTCTGATCTTAGTAGGGATAGCCTGCGAATACTTTGTGAAGATGTTCTGTAAGGATCAGGACATTCTCTCGTCCATCGCTGGCCGCTCCAGCTGAGTGAAGTCAAGGGCCAGAATTTCATTTGGTTGGGTGGCCTTGCATTGAGCTCCAATACGTACGGACTTTAGGTTGAACGGCCTTCCCCAGCACGCAATCGCTGGCACCCTGACACCAACTGTTCCACATTTTTAGCCATACCAGGCCAAAAACATCGGCTTCGGAGTAGCTGGAGTGTTCGTTCTGTGCCTTGGTGTCCTTGCTCGTCGTGGACACTACGTAGGACTTCTGTTTGCAGGCAGTGGGGCAGCAATAGTTGGAGAGTCTCGGGGCCACCTCCTGGTGTGTGGATTAGGCGGTACAGAACTCCTTCCTCGTTGATTAGACGGTCCCATTGCCTAAGCAAAACTCTGCTTCCCTGCGGTAACACTTCGCGTTCCGCTGCGCTTGGCCGTCGCCCCTCTCGGTAGTACTTCCTCAAGGGCCCGATGACCGGGTCAGCTCCCTGGAGCACGCTGAGGTCTGAGGTGTACCCCAGGTAGGGCTACCACCTCCCTGCACAGGCCCTCAATGGCAGGCATTGGAACAAGACTGGTCAATGCACCCAATGCAGGGACCTCGGTCCCAAAGGTGAAGCGCTCAAATACTGCCGAGAGAGGGCATCGGCATTCTGATTGTTCTTACCCGGCCGGTATCGGAGGGGAAAATTGAAACGACGCCAGTTGAGAGCCCACGTTGCTCTGGCTCCCAGCTTTGCCGTGTGCAGGTGGCTCAGTGGGTTATTGTCAGTGAGGATCGTGAAATGGTTCCCCAGCAAATATTCACGGAACTTTTCTGTTACTGCCCACTTGACTGCAAGCAGTTCAAGCTTCATGGAGCTGTAGTTTTCCATGTTTCTTTCAGCCGCCCTGAGTCCCCGACTGGCAAATGCGACGGGTCGTACCTTCCCTTGGTGTTCTTGCGAGAGGATTGCACCAAGACCCCCGTGGCTGGCATCCACCTCCAAGATGAAGGGCTTTGAGAAGTCGGCATATGCCAGAACTGGAGCAGAGGTGAGTCGCTCCTTCAAGGACAAGAACGCATGTTCACACTCTTCGTCCCAGGTCGAGGCCAGAGGAACAGGGGGTGTCTTTCCCTTCTTGCGGGGTCCATTGAGTCTCCCCACCAGATGGTGGAGTGGGGCTGCCAGCTTTGAAAAGCCTTCCACAAAGCGCCTATAGTAGCTAGCAAAGCCGAGAAACGATCGTAACTCGGCTAGGTGTCCAGGGCGCCTCCACTCACTGACTACCTCTATTTTGGCAGGATCCGTGGAAACTCCTTCCCTGGAGACTACATGCCCCAAGTAGCTGACCTGATGCTGGAAGAAGCTGCATTTTGATACTTTTACTTTCAGTCCCTGCTTTTGCAGGCGGGAAAACACTTCTCCTAGCCTCTCCAGGTGCTGTTGGACGGTGGTGGAAAAGACGATAACATCATCCAGGTACAGTAGGACGGACTGGTATCTGCAATCCCCGAACATGCGTTCCATCAAGCGCCTGGAATGTTCCGGTGTGACACACAGGCCAAAGCCATCTAATAGAACTCGAACAGGCCAAAAGGGCGTACAGAAGGCAGTCTTCGTTATATCCCGTTCCCCATTGTGACCTGATTATAGCCACTCGCAAGGTCCAAGGTAGAAACCATTCGCTCCTGAGGGGCATCTAGAAGACTCTTCTATACGAGGAAGGGGGTAAGCTCACGGCGGTTTTGCATTTAGTTGCGATAATCTACGCAAGGCGCAAACTCCCATCCTTTTGGTCACCAGGGACTATAGGAGAAGATAGGGCTGCTAACTTTCTCTGATGACTTGGCTATCCAAGAGCTGTTGAATGTGTGCCTTTACGGTCTTCATACTGAGAGGGTGGGTCTTCGGTATGGTTGCCGAACCGGAGCATCAGCGACAGGGGAATCTCGTGGCTGATTAAAGACGTGCATCCTAGATCTCCATCCCCTCGGGAAAGATGTCGCTGTACTGGCCAAAAGAGCCCTGGCCTCAGCGCCTTGTTGCTGAACAACCTGAAGGCTGGCATCATGAGCCTCGGGACCACTAGAGCACTCAGCCACCTCCTGCGGATGGAACATAGGCCTGACACTCTTCCCCATGATGATTGACTGATATGGAGGCAGCGGTTTCTTGCGCAGCCACAGCCACAACTTGTACAGTGCCAATGGGGCGCCGTGGGACAGCCACACTTTGTGCTCCCGACATTAAACTACCGGTGCATATAGGAATCCCCTTTTTGCCGGCACCAAGGAGGGGACAGCCAGTAAACCTTCGGGCAACTGCTCTCCGTCAAAGCCCAAGGGTCTCCAGCAAAACTCTGCAGACTCGAGCTGGGGCATGTAACTGGGACCTGGTTAGGGGTCCTGCCTCGAGCAGACTGGCAACTTCCCATGGACTTTCACTTGAAAGGCTTCGTGCATTTTCAATGGCCTGGATCTGTTCACAGTGTCAGTGCGCGTCGGGCTTCTGGCGGCCGCCGACTGTACCGGAGGAGGGAGAGGAAGAGCGTGTGCCCATGTGTTCTAAAAGATCTGATAACACTCCCCAATTACATTCATCCTAGTATCCTGGGTCAAGAGCTTGCGGTCTTTTAAGAGTGCTTATTCTTGTGTCTTTAACAATTATAAGATACCCTTCCCGGAATGCATTGCCCCAGTACCCGTACGTCCAACTCTATGTAGCCAATAGGGGATGTCTAATCCATTAGCGGCCTTAAGCCCGAGCCATTTACAGTCCCTCGTTTGTAGATGATGAAAATGTTTTCTGAAGAAACTCTCGGTGATGGTAGCACCATCGACCAGTGTCAATCAAGCAGGGAACAGTTACATCTCCCATAGACACAGACAATACAGGGCGGGTTTGACTAACTTTTCCAAAGATTGAGGATGCCTTGCAGGCACTCCTCTCCCAGTGTATGGTCTGCACACTGGAGTTGCTAGTTTCCCGATCGGCTTTATGGCTATTGGGGTCTTGTGTAGGGGGTCACCAGGGGCCAGCGCAAGGGCTGACGCATTATTGTGTGTGGGAGGGAGCTACCTGGCAGTAGCGAGCTATGTTGCTCCTGGTTGATCACACCGTATGCAAATGGGCTGACCATTGGGTGCGCGTTTGTATCGCCCATCCCGTTGTAGGGAGGGGCCTGCGATCTACTATAGGATGTCCTAACTGCCTTACAAGCGTGTCCAGCTGCGCTTGTTGTTTAAGAACCAAGTCTTTTAGTTCCACAAATTCTAATGACGGAGGGGCTGCAACACATGGTGACACGACCTGAGCTTCACTGCTTGCACCTGGGGCACGGTAACTACGGTCTCGGTGAGACTGACCTTCCTGCACCCACCTTATAGCTTCCTTCCTTACATCTAAAAGAGTCAACACACTATCTCCCCGTACCAATCTCTTAAGTTCCCGCCGTAACATGGGATCACTGACATTTCGAAAACTGGTCTCTCAGAACAATATCAGGGTTTCTGACGGCACCTTCATTTGACTTTTTACTTCTCTAACATCTCCATCAAAGCATAGAGAACTCAAACAATTCTTTTCTGTCCTTTTGCTTCTGTTTAAAGAAACGCTGTTGCCATACACATACGATTTAGCACACCCATATACTTCCTTTAAGACTTCATTATTAAATCAGGGTTGCTCACGTGTAAATATCAGGACGATACTTGATCTCATTACGGGCTTCGCCCTCCAAGTGATCGAACAAAAACCAAGCCTTATCAAAGCCAGTCATATGCGTTGCCCGAATACAATTTGTGCTTCTCAATCCACTTCTTCGACGACAGAGAGCCTGCAGATGCAGAGCCCGAAAAACTTGAGCAACGCGTTCTCGGGGTATAAAGAGTGCTCGCTCCCGTTGGACGGGCTGGGTAGTATCAACGCCCGCTCCTCCTCTCCCCGAAAGTCTCTCATTTTCAGCCTGTAGCTGCTCCAAGCGTCGTCGCAGCTGCTGAAGCTCCATCGTAGACCTCTCTTCCTCAATCATCTTGCTGCCAGCTGCTGTTCTCACGTTGGCACACTCCCAGACACACACACACACACACACACCAACGCACGCCACACCGGTGCGCTTAAATAATAACTAGCGACACAATTGATCCTGCCGACAACGCCAAATGTGGCGGGGGTCTTAAGACTGAGTAATGCTGACAAACGCCACCCTAGGACAAGAGCAGGGGCACTTCTATTTGTCTCAAGAAACGCACGCACAGGCTTGCCTTACAGGTATAAAAATATATTCTTTATTCTCATTTAATTAAAAGTTAGTCGCTATAGGTCGTCAATAAAATAGGACGCCCATTAGTACATTAAACAACACAAAAACAGGGATAAGCTTGGTAGGTGGGCAAATGAAAAGCAGCCTAACCGGGCCTCAGTTCAATATCACGCGTGAGACACACCAAGCTTGGTCAACACTACAATCCACACAGGCAATATTGAACACGGCACACTTCACACATTCCCTACCAGGGGTGAAAAAAAAACAAAACCAACTGAAACACCGGAGTCTAGCCTATGGCCAACCTAAACCTAGGCTGTAGGGCAGGCGGGAACGACAACCAAAAGAAAGCAAATGTAATTTAACAAAAAAAGGGAGCCCGCTAGCCGGTGGTCCACAAATTAGTCTACCAGCACAAATCTCAAAGTCCACCGACTAGGGGGAAAGAAAGAAACAAAAAAAAACCATGAAGCAAAACAACCAAACGAACAGAAATACAAAACGCGCTCCTAAAAGCAGCACCTGCACGTATCTCATTCACCGCCAATCACGAGAACAGCAGCCGACACTCGGATTGCCGGTAAGCGTCTATAAACAAAAAGAAACGAGAGACAGTTGCGTGATCCATACATTATTCGGTTTCATAGGCTAACTATTATACCACGCGCACAACCGATTAATAAAACGCCTATTCAATAAAGCACAACCAAAACATACCTTGTTCCTTCTCCCATCGGAACGCTGAACGCAGACCGAGCGTCGTCACTCGCCACGGACAGTGTCACCGTCGGCGAGCAGCCCACGACCACTAGCCCAATGGAACACAAATTAAATCCCCCGTAGTGCACCTGGCCAAGTAACTATCATAATTCCCCAATGAGGTAGTTAAGACATACCTTGCGCTGCGACCCACACCTCTAGACACAGCTGCTACCGGCATGAGGACCCCGTGTGCCTTACCGGCATGAGGACCCCGGGTGCCTTTATACCTGCCTGATCGCAACCGCCCACCTGTCCCACCCCTATTAGGTGACGTCAGCGGTACGGGGAAAGAGAACGTGTAGCAGAGAACATCAGCACGAGACAGAGAGAGAAGACCTAATCCCACAGGCCACATAAATAGAAAGCCGAAATAAATCATCAGAAAACGGTTATAATGAATAGAAAAGACCCCTACCACCGCCGAGGAATAGACGAAGGCAAGGAGATTAACAGTCGGCTCACTGTAGAATAACACGGGGGGAAGAAACGCTCTGAAAACGGGTAAAATTAAATAAAATGGTTATAGCAGTCCTCGGGGAACGGGTCAAGTTAAATAGAAAGCCGAAATAAATCATCAGAAAACGGTTATAATGAATAGAAAGACCCTACCACCGCGAGGAAAGACGAAGGCAAGAGATTAACAGTCGGCTCACTGTAGAATAACACGGGGGAAGAAACGCTCTGAAAACGGTAAATTAAATAAAATGGTTATAGCAGTCCTCGGGGAACGGGTCAAGTTAAATAGAAAGCCGAAAGAAATCATCAGAAAACGGTTATAATGAATAGAAAAGACCCCTACACGCCGAGAATAGACGAAGACAAGGAGATTAACAGTCGGCTCACTGTAGAATAACACGGGGGAAAGAAACGCTCTGAAACGGGTAAAATTAAATAAAATGGTTTATAGCAGTCCTCGGGAACGGTCAAGTTAAATAGAAAGCCGAAGAAATCATCAGAAAACGGTTATAATGAAAAGAAAGACCCTACACCGCCGAGGAATAGACGAAGACAAGGAGATTAAACAGTCGGCTCACTGTAGAAATAACACGGGGGAAGAAACGCTCTGAAAACGGGTAAAATTAAATAATATGGTTAGACAGTCCTCGGGAACGGGTCAAGTTAATTAGAAAGCCGAAATAAATCATCAGAAAACGGTTATAATGAAAAGAAAAGACCCCTACCACCGCCGAGGAAATAGACGAGACAAGACAAGAGAAATAACAGTCGGCTCACTGTAAAATAAACGGGGGAAAGAAACGCTCTGAAAACGGGTAAAATTAAATAAAATGGTTTATAGCAGTCCTCGGGGAACGGGTCAAGTTAAATAGAAAGCCGAAAGAAATCATCAGAAAACGGTTATAATGAATAGAAAAGACCCCTACCACCGCCGAGGAATAGACGAAGGCAAGAAGATTAACAGTCGGCTCACTGTAAAATAACACGGGGGAAAGAAACGCTTCTGAAACGGTTAAATTAATAAAATGGTTATAGCAGTCCTCGGTGACGGGTCAAGTAAATAGAAAGCCGAAATAATCAACAGAAAACGGTTATAATGAATAGAAAAGACCCCTACCACCGCCGAGGAATAGACGAAGACAAGGAGATTAACAGTCGGCTCACTGTAGAATAACACGGGGGGAAGAAACGCTCTGAAAACGGGTAAAATTAAAAAATGGTTAAAGCAGTCTCGGTGAACGGGTCAAGTTAAATAGAAAGCCGAAATAAATCAACAGAAAACGGTTATAATAATAGGAAAAGACCCCTACCACCGCCAGGAATAGACGAAACAAGAGATAACAGTCGGCTCACTGTAGAATAACACGGGGGAAAAGAAACGCTCTGAAAACGGGTAAAATTAAATAAAAATGGTTATAGCAGTCCTCGGGAACGGTCAAGTTAAATAGAAAGCCGAAATAAATCATCAGAAAACGGTTATAATGAATAGAAAAGACCCCTACCCCGCCGAGGATAGACGAAGACAAGGAGATTAACAGTCGGCTCACTGTAGAATAACACGGGGAGAAGAAAGCTCTGAAAACGGTAAAATTAAATAAAATGGTTATAGCAGTCCTCGGAACGGGTCAAGTTAAATTAGAAAAGCCGAAATAAATCATCAGAAAACTGTTTAATGAATAGAAAAGACCCCACCACCGCCGGAGGAATAGACGAAGGCAAGGAAGATTAACAGTCGGCTCACTGTAGAATAACACGGGGGGAAGAAACGCTCTGAAAACGGGTAAAAATTAAATAAAAATGGTTATAGCAGTCCTCGGGAAACGGGTCAAGTTAAATAGAAAGCCGAAATAAATCATCAGAAAACGGTTTAAATGAATAGAAAGACCCTTACCACCGCCGAGGAATGCGAAGGCAAGGAGATAACGTCCGTCACTGTAGAATAAACGGGGGAAAGAAGCTCTGAAAACGGGTAAAATTAAATAAATTGTTATAGCGAGTCCTCGGGGAACGGGTCAAGTTAAATTAGAAGGCGAAGATATATCAGAAACGGTTTAATGAATAGAAAAGCCCTACCACCCGAGGAATAGACGAAGGCAAGGAAATAACATCGCTCACGTTAGAATACACACGGAAGAAAAGAACGGCTCTGAAAACGGGTAAATTAAATAAAATGGTATAGAGCCTCGGGAAGCGGGTCAAGTTAAATAGAAGCCGAAATAATCATCAGAAAACGTTATAAGATAGAAAGACCCCTACCACCGCGAGGAATAGACGAAGCAAGGAATAACAGTCGCTCACTGTAGAATAACCGGGATAGAAAACCCCTCTGACGGTAAAATTAAATAAAATGGTTATAGCAGTCCTCAGGGAACGGTTCAAGGTTAATAGAAAGCGAAATAATATCAGAAAACGGTTATAAATGATAGAAAAGACCCCACCACCCCGAGAATAGACGAAGACAAGGAGATTACAGTCGGCT
>OLKM01005678.1:0-16298 GCA_900291075.1 Melanogrammus aeglefinus | reverse complement strand
AAACAGCCGAAATAAAGCGTTTCCACAAGGCTGGCGGACTGGAAGTTAGAGACTGAACAAGTGAGGGAGATAAATGGAAGAGATGAGAGAGAGAGAGAGAGAGAGAGAGAGAGAGAGAGAGAGAGAGAGAGAGAGAGAGAGAGAGAGAGAGAGAGAGAGAGAGAGAGAGAGAGAGAGAGAGAGATCCATTGAGGAAACCGTTGAATCAACTCACCCCTTCCCCAGCGATTGCCTCTTTAAATGATATGATAGTCTGACCTCTCCATTGTAAATACACATTGAACTGCGTATCACTTTGTATATTTCAAGATTGTAGGTCATTTCCTTCTGAATCTAACTAACATTGTAATCATTCCATGTCTTACGGCGTGTCTTGCGTTCAACTCCCCATGCCTTGGCGAGGGAAGCGTATTCTTCGCCTGCCATTGAAGTCTTTCAGAGTTGCGTCTCGAGCGGCAGAGCAGCAGAGGTGTGCGCCGCCGTCTTTGTCGGCCTTGCAGCGTTCTGTTGTCGACCGCACAAAGGCGGCCCAAGGTCAGAGCCTTTGATTGCTTTCAGTGTGTCGAATTCTCTCCTCCAAATCTCTTTCTCCCTGCAAACATGCAGACAGAGAACAATACAGAACCCTGTTGGAGAGTCATTACCTCTTAGTGTAGTCCTTTGTGATCACAAAGCACACAGCGCAAACGACCACACACACACACACACACACACACACACACACACAGACACACACACGCAAACGTGCAGACACACGCATGCACACACGCACGTGCACATGCACAAATTTGCACGCACACACAGGAGCACGCACACACACAAGCACACACAAACGACCGCACAAATGAAGACAGAGGCAAACACACACACATTATAACAGAAACAGACAAACACAAATACACACACACATACAAAACACACACACACACAAATGTGCACACACACACACTCATACAAACACACACGCGCCACATGAATATGTAGTAGGTGGTACAGTGTTGTTCCACAACAGAATGAGACCATTCATAATAGATTTACCTTGAACACCTTGACATTACCTCCAATTAGGGTAAGGAGCCCGCGCTGCACGCTGGGTCCCGCCGCCGCCGCCTCCCGTCGATGTGAGAGAGTCACGGGTTTCTGTTGGCTCAACACGACAAGGATCCTGTACGAAGGACTCTGTGCTCGCTGGAACAGTGAAGTCATTATTTCTGCAGCTTTCTGCCGGTTAAAGTGAATCGGTCACGCTGGGAGAAACACGAGGAGGAAACAAAACAACAGATATTTGTTCAGTCACAGTGACAACACGGGCTGCAGCCTCTTATATTTACTATTTACACTTTAGTACTGTTACCGGGAGAACCAGTGTGTCTTCAGTTCAGCGTGTTTCGCGTGAGCTTCTGACTTCCATCTTGTCTCTGATGTCGCTGTAGAAGTTGTGTGCCTGGTGACGGTCTTTATAGGGCATTAAATCTCCAGGACATAGCGATTCGTTATGGAAGACTATGTACCATCGCGTAGAGATTTGTCTCCCTTAGCCCTTAACTATAAGTCTATGAGATTTGGGCGCAAAACCATGATATCACAACGCAACGCGTAGGAAATCTCAGATCAGGCTTCACAAATCATAATCCTGTTAACAACGAGATCATAACTGCCCTATAAATAATGCAGACAATATTTAATTCAGCCTTTCCCCCTTAATAATGATAATAGTAATCATTTCTATTTAGAGTTCTGGGGGAGAAATTGAGAAAGGGAAAATGAATAGCTGCACGTCGTACTCCTTCAGAAGAGCTGCGTCACAGTGGGGGGAAGTGGAATCATTCTTTTTCATTAAAGGTGTAATCTTACAGCCCTCATCCTACCCCTCTCTCTCTCCCTCCCCCTCCCCCTCCTCCTCCTGCTCCTCCTCCTCCTCCTGTCCTCCTCCTCTCCTCATTCTGCTTCTCTGTCTCTCCTTCCTCCTCCTCAGTCCTCCTCGGCCTCCTCCGTCTCCTCCTCTCGTCTCCCCTCCTCCCTCCTCCTCCCTCCTCACCTCCTCCATCTCTCCTCCTCCTCCTCCTCTCCCTCATCCTCCTCCTCTCCCTCCTCCTCCACCTCCTCCTCCTCCTCCTCTTCCTCCTCCTCCTCCCCCTCTCCCCCCTCCTCCTCCCCCTCCTCCTCCTCCTCCTCCTCCTCCTCCTCCTCCCTCCTCCTCCTCCTCCTCTCCCTCCTCCTCTTCCTCCTCCTCCTCCTCCTCATCCTCTTCCTCCTCCTCTCTTCCTCTTCCCTCCTCCTCCTCCCACCTCCCCCCTCCTTCCCTCCCCCCCTCCTCCTCCTTCCTCTCCCACCTCCACCTCCTTCTCTCCTCCACCTCCACCTCCTCCTCCTCCTCCTCCTCCTCCTCCTCCTCCAGATCCTCTGTGTAATAACCAGGGGAAATAATCTCTTCATTGATGGACACATGTAGTGCTGGAGTGTGCTATTAAGTGGCAGGTACTTATCTCGTCGCCTCTGTCCTGCGTTACAGAAGGATATAATTCTTTCTGACTGTTCCTCGGGGCTATCAGCTACTTCATTATTTCTACTCATGATAGATACGTTATTATTTTTTTATTCCCTCCCACCCGCGTCCTCTTAAAACCTGAGCATTTTAATACGAGAGCCAGCCAATCACTGCCAACGGTCATTTGGAAATGGGACAGAAATGTCACGTTAGTTTACCAAAATGTTTTTTTTTTTTAATGCGACACACCAATGTTATTCAAATTTATTGACGGTTAATACTATAATCCGATGCTTAATATTTTTGGTTCATCAAAATGGATGATTTGATTTATTTCCGAGGCTTGCAGGTATCTTCGTGTTGGCGCGGTGAATACTTTTCCATAAGCCCAACGTGCCCTATAATGTTGGAGAGAAACTCTCTATGTGTCTGCATGCATTTAGATTTTTTTTTTATTTCATGGTCCTGTTCAACAATCATGGTACACTTAAATCGGACCCTTTAACACAGTTATTTGGGAAATACATGAAATTATGTTTTTGTTTGATTTATATTGAATATATTTCGTAAAGGGTAGTTATCCGTGTAGTATGTCCTTTTAGCCAGCAGTGGGCGCTGTAGAGTCGGGCCGCTGGTCGAGGGCACAGAAGAGTTCAAATTGTATTGGTTTAAACACACATGTTAAACTATAACACTAGCCATCCTCATGAGCATGTTATACTATAACAGTAACTGTCCTCATGAACATGTTATATTATAACACTAACTATCCCTATCAACACATATGTTACACTATAACATTAACTATCCTGATGCACATGTTATATTATAACACTAACTATGAACATGTTATATTATAACACTAGCTATCCTCATCAACACTCATTACGTTTTGACATTATTCCATATACATTATTCCACTCAATTTTGTAATTTAACACAGTTACCATTTCCAAGAAATACTGCATATTGTTATATTACGTATACCATCTATCGTATTCACTCAGATTGTTGTCAGTCCTTTAAATGTTGCTGATGAATAACCGGTGATATCAGTGGAAAAGTGCAACATCACCAGAGTGCGGAGCGACGCCCAAAAAGATGGAGCTGAAGAGGCCTAATCCTTGGCGAGCGATATTCAAACGGGCCACAAAGTGATGGCTGCACTTTGGCAGGAGTTATTAATAGCAACAATCTCTCCCGCACGCACACAAGTGGTGCACACAATCTCAGCACCACAAGAAGTGGACCTCTCAGCAACTCCCCGAAAAAGCGCTGCTCTCCTAATTCAAGCATTTCCTTTCTGCGGCCGGCCGCGGCGTGTAGTCGCTGCATTATGTGCTATTAAACAAACTTGGGATCTCTTTAAAGCAGAGCCAGACTTCAGAGGCTGTGTGGCATGTTTATGGCTGTATGGGCATGTGCATGCGCTGATTTCTCATTTCATTTGGTGACCTTGGGCGGGGGGGGGGGGGGGGGGGGGCTGGGGTGGGGGGAGAGTACGTGTGGGTCTTTGAGGCTTTGATTTGTTACGTTAAGGTGTTGGTGGGTAAAGGTGCAATGCAAGATAATTTGGGGATTTTTTTCTTGCTCCCGAACCCCTCCTGGGAGCATAGAGAAGTAAGAAATGCACCTGGCTCTCCCCGGGAAGATTACAGGTAATGTGTCCCCCACTGCCTTCATAAACATGCCCACCACCTCCTCCTCCACCTCCACAGCCCTGATGCGGGAGATATTGCTTCAGGTGAGACTTTTCACACTTTGATTTACCTAAAATGAGATGGAGGAGGCAGTGATCACACTCTTTGAGGTTCCAGAGAGAGGGAGAGAGAGACCGGCCCTATCAGGTGTGTGTGTGTGTGTGTGTGTGTGTGTGTGTGTGTGTGTGTGTGTGTGTGTGTGTGTGTGTGTGTGTGTATGTGTGTGTGGAGTGTGTGGTGCGTGTGCTGTCGTGTGGTGTGTGTGTGGTGTGTGTGTGTGTGTGTGTGTGCCATGAGTGTGTATATGTGTGTGTGAGAGTGTGTGTGGGCGTGCATGGTTCAACACAGCACAGTATGCCACCTTGCACACCTAATGTTAACCAGGTAAACCCCCCCCCCCCCTCACACACACACACACACACACACACACACACACACACACACACACACACACACACACACACACACACACACACACACACACACACACACACACACACACACCTTGACACCACCACCCCCAAAAAAGCCAAGTCTTCTGCAAACAAACAGAGGAACCTTTACCTCAAAGGGCGGCCAGGTTGATATTTTATTCATGGGGAAAGGGAGAGGGACTGGGGGAGGGGGTTGCTAAATGTGATCCATCTCAAGCTATTGAAGCTCGGTGATAATCCACATCCTCGGAGGGCAGCCCAGGGCGAATTAGGGATGTGAGGACCATTGTCGTTCCCCTCTGAGGTCAATATGGTTGAACCGCGGCTACATATGTATGTTAATTTGCCTAATCTCGCCGCTACAAATGTCTTACAGGCACATAAAGGGTTTAACACTACGACATAATGATATCAGGCCATCGGCTGGCAGTTATGAGAACGCGGGGGGGGGGGGGGGGGGGGCAGGGCTGCTCGTCTTATAGCGGGATCGCTTTCAGGTCATCTGGCGACGCCGGTGTACACGGTTTCGGACCCGGACTCGATAGACCGCCGTTTTAGAGACGGAGAACACGCAGAAGTGGTGCTGCGTTGTTTTTATCCTGCCACGACGGAATACTATTCCTGGGGATATCGGTGCATGTTGTGTATCTTAAACCAAATAGGAGTGATTGACGCTGTACGTTTGGTGAATCCAAACGCGTTTATTAACGGGATGGCAGCTCGTTGCAAGGTGCAGAGGGAGGGGTGTTTAATTTGAGGCCCCGAAATTAGTCTAAATTAGTTGTAGAAGAAAATACCCTGACACTGACATGACTGGAATACAAAACACTGAAGGCACATCCTGTACATGTTTATCCCTAACAAGGACCCTTTAGCGATGGATAGGCTTCGGTATCCGATGTCAGATAGGACGCACACGGGAATAATGACTTGGACTCGGACTTACTTTGTGTTACAAAGTTGGAAGCTGCTGGTGTTGGTGGAATGCCTCAACAGGGGGATTTAGAGGTCAGTTGCAGCAGGAAGCATCTCTTCCTCGGTGCATTGGGTTTGCGTTTGGAACCAATGGGATTGCGTCAGAATGCCTCCGCTGCACCTGCTCCACTCCTACCGGTGCACGCTATTTAATGAAGGAAAATAAAACCGTGGAAGAGCGAATAAAGTTGTGTTCAGACGAAGGCCGGTAATGATGGGCAGAGCGTTTCGAATCGCGTCTGGAGAGACGCCAGGCGCGTCTCAGGACGTTGAACCGACGATTAGCCTACTCTGTGACTAGAATACGGAATAGGCCTACTACAGTGGCATGTAAATGCATCGAAAATAATAATAACTATTAATATTAGGATAATTCTAATAATAAAAAAGCATAATTCATAATACTACTACGGTACTACTACTACTACTACTACGACTACTACTACTAATAATAATTATAATAATAATATTCTAATAATGATGATAATTAAAATAAGTTTTTCAAAGTGTGCAGCTAGGTTGACAATTGGATGACAATCTTGGACACAATATTCCAAAAATGTTTTATGAGAAAAAGTTTCCTGAGATATTTTCCGGGTCAATCGCACCTTTCCATTCACTTCCCTCGTCAGATACAAAGAAACGCACCGGCTATCTATTCAAAAGGCATTTAGTCCATTTCTTCCTTGGCCGGTAAACCTATTCATCAATTGTTCTGGCTTGTCGATTGCATTCTAATGCTAATCTGCCGTGTTAAATATCTTTTTGTTCCCCTTTCACCGTTTTGTCATTCAGTTTATCCAGTTTTGGCCACCCATTTTATTTATTTATGCGCCTGCTTCTATTCATGCGCTCATGTATTTTTTATTATGTTGTTTCACTGTCATGCAGTGTCGACTCACTCCATTCACGGTAGGCTACTTGAAGGGGCCTGCAGGGACAATGCGTGTACACATTGCAGTGCTATTCAGTCCGGCCAGCTGGATCGGCTGAAAAAAACCTTGTGAAAAGAATCGCTCCACAATGGACACAGAAGAAGTGCACAATGCTAACAGTTTTCCAAATACCACTGATTGCTTTCATCACAATGAGGGAAAGCAGCCGCTTTTGCAGAGCTCCACTTCAACAAACAACGCTCGCACAAAACCTCCCAACCCGGGTTTTGTTCCCAGACAAAACCTCCTCGACCGTCTAAACGCTCCCAGAGCAGACAGAAAGCCTTTCAGTCTTCTTCCCTTTTCCTCAAGTAAAACCAAATAAAGGCAGGGAAGAAAGGGAGGGAAGTGGTCACTGAACTAGTAATGCGGGTTCTTTCTACCGACCTGACAACCTTTCATGTGTTTTAAACACAATTGTTCGCTATAGCCTTGTGGGTTTATTTTTTAAGAACCAGAAATATATATTTTGACGCACATGTTTTTTTTTCTTACAAGTAGGCCTACACCCTTTTCAAGAGAAGAGAAACAATACAGCCACGGTTATGTCATTGACTGTTTTTATTCCACACACACAAAAGGCCAGAAAGAATCAAACAATTTAATATTCAACACATTCCACGCATGTACCGGGAGAAATGTAAGTATTTGGAGTGCGTAAAAGCCGAGACTCCTCTCCTCGGAGGTCACCACGGCGTTATTGTCGGAGCAGAGCGGGAAGTTCCATGGAGCGAAGTGATCGGCCTCACACAATGAAGGATACACCGCCGAGAAAGGCTTTAATTAACCGTGACCGAGATAATTATCCCTGGACTGTCCAAATTAGTTTTGCATAATCGCTTTGATCCTTATGAATTAATCTCCTAATGTAAACTGGGGAGGGCTGTCTTTCTCTAAATAGTGGGATCTTCTGTGTTATGAAGGGTGTGGATGCTGCTAAAATAAATGGGTGCACTAGAAACACGCCCCCCCCCCCAAAAAAAAACACACACACACACACACACAAATACACATGCACAGGCTTACACACACACACACACACACACACACACACACACACACACACACACACACACACACACACACACACACACACACACACACACACACACACACGCACACACACACACACCACACACACACACACACAGCACACACACACACACACACACACACACACACACACACACACACACACACACACACACACACACACACACACACACCCTCCTTGTAACTTGTGGCTATAATTAAATTTTCGGTAATTTAGAAAGTATTCCATTTTATGTCGAATGCGTTTCTAGTTTTCTTTTGTTTGGTGTTTGTCAGATGATGTAAAATGATCCTCGGTCAACGCTCAGAGCCTCAAAGACACATTTGTTCAGGAGTCTCAAAGCAGCTCTTTTCTCTCCCTGAGAAAAGAAAGATTAAAAGAGAAGCCACTCTATTTTATCTCACATCCTATTGGTGATTAAAATGGTGATAAATAAGGTTTGGTTTGTGGGCTCACAAAGGGCTGCTTGAGATTCCCCCGGTCACGCCATTCACGGGCCGGACAAAAGCGCTCATTGGAGGATCCCTTACACCTCACCTGGGCCGTCAGGTCAGGGGACAGGGGGCCATCTGCGCACTCATCAAGAAACAGGGCCATGCCTTCCGCTTTCCCGCATTCGCTTTATTGGTGTCCGCTGCTCAACGAGCGAACAGTTGTGAGTACATAACGGTGTTAAAGGAAACACAAAACATACAAAGTCCATATGAGTTAGTAGGACGCGCTCTGCTGCACATGAGAGCGGACACGTCGAGAAGTCATTTAAACCCCGACAAATAAAAAAACCAAACCACTTTCCCACGACCCCCTAGGGAACTTTGATATTCTTAAAAACAGGGCAGAGAATCCGACTTTTGAATAACAGAAAATTGAGATCCGCAGTAAATGAATCAACTTGAATAAATTACATCCTCTACATTTTATGTGCAAAATGATACAGAGTTATCTTGTCCTCTCGAATGGCCTCAAGTCTCCGGGATGATTCCACTAAACAATAAATATTACAGACATCTATAAAACGGCTTTTAAAACTTAAAATATAAACCCGATTTCTAGTGAAATACGCAATTCTCAGGCCCTATCCCAAACGCTAAGCCTAGTGTCCAATTTCCTAGAGTTTTTTTTTTATCTGTACAGATTTACAATTGTTCGAGGAGGGACTGGGTCGGCCTCATCTGGGGTTACAATAAACCGGAGGAGGAAATCAAAGTCCGAGTGAGTGTTAATGACCGCGTCGCTGTCCGTGTATCCAGTGGTGAACATGACGCTCCCCAAACAGGCGCACCTGTTGGAGCAGGTGCGCCAATCTGACGCAAAATAAAACAGTAATAGAGTAGCATTTGACGGAGTATTCACATTGATAAGGACAGCTTCCCCGTCTACCAGCTAATATATCCTTCAACCCTCCAGGCTCTGAGGTGGCCCACAGAGCCCTTAACTTAGAGAGGGACTTCCAAATAAACATGACCTTAGATTAAGGTACTAATCAACATATACACGTGATATCTGGGAGGGACCACGAGCACTTCATCACATGAACAAGTTTGTGCATGCATAATAAACTCTTGCATGTTATTTTTTTTCTTTTCCCATGAAGTCCAAAATGTGTCTGGGCGCCGCTATCATAAAGCCGCGGCGTACGCCGGGTACGAGTCGAGTTGCGGCTTGCCCATCCCGGGCAGGAGGATGTACGCCAAGGGGGGCTGGAGTCCCGCTGAAGGCCAGCCCGTACAGTTACAGGGGATCATGTAGCCCGGGTTGCCCGGGGAAGGGTGTGTGTGGGTGTGGGCGTGGGTTCCGCCGCTCCCGGAAAAAGCCGTCGCGGCGCCCGGGTAGCCCAGATGAGATGCGTACGGAAACGAGTGCGGGGAAAGCTCGGACATCTTGGATCCCAAATCAAAGAAAGAGTACGGGTTGGCGGCCATGGACGGGTTGAAGAAGACCCGTGCGGCCGCGGCGGCGGCAGCAGCGGCCGCCTTGTCCGGGTTCCCCATCAGGGACTCGGACAGCGAGCCGCCTGTCAAACCGGACACCTTCAGTGCGTCGTGCTCTCCGAGGTTGTACGGCACCGGGAAGGAAAACTTGTCCTTTTTCATCAGCGTTTTGGGCTTCCGCCGCGGCCGGTACTTGTAGTCTGGGTGCTCCTTCATGTGCATCGCCCGCAGCCGCTTGGCCTCGTCGATGAACGGCCTCTTCTCGGACTCGGTGAGAAGTTTCCACTCGGCGCCCAGCCGCTTGCTGATCTCCGAGTTGTGCATCTTTGGGTTCTCCTGGGCCATCTTCCTCCGCTGGGCTCTGGACCAGACCATGAACGCGTTCATTGGACGTTTGACGTGATCCATCGGTTTAGACATGTTGGCACAGAGTTGATCTGGAGACAGATGCGCGAACGAGAGAAAAGTCAGTTTGGTGCATAAAGCGGAGCCACTAAACACCAGATAAACACCGAGATAAACACTGATCCTGAATAAAAACACATCGCCGTTATTACGAAGGAATGGGAGGTTACTTACATGAACTTTAATTCTTCATCCCACCGTCGGATATCCTCTCGAAAAGTAAAAAGTAGCCGTTGTCTCTCGATATTCTCTTCAGGTCTTCTGACTCATGACGACATCCATAGAAGAGCGCAAAGCTGAATAAAAGCTGGAGGAGACTTTTCTTCTTCCAAAGTGTCTTTGTGTCTCCTTCTGTCCGGTGCGTAACACCACCACACTGAGGCTCGCTGTGTCCGGGTTCCTGACTGATGTACCCGGGCTGTGTCCAGGCTCCTGACTGATCTACCCGGGCTGGGGCCCACTGTGAAATACTGGCTTCGGCAGCAGGTAGCGTGGAGGAGCCCCGCGCGCATGCGCAGTGGCTGTGACACAAACGGGTCTGCCGAGCGCTCTTTGATTTAATCCCGCCTTCCGCGAGGCACACGGAGCGGCAGCGTCTCCTCCATCCTCTGGATCCCCATCTCCTCCTCCTCCGCTGAGAGGTGGTTCAGCCGCAGACGGACCTTATATTTATATTTATACAGTGGAACACAGATGAACCCCGTTCTATCATGACCCGATTGGACCGGATGTAGGCCTGTGTGTGTTTGTGGATGCTGACATGTTTAAAACCTAAAGCGAATAGTTCGTAATGTTTTTTAAATTAGTAATTGACGGTATAAATATTTAGGAAGTTATTTATTGAGATGGTTAAATGCAAACAAGCGCTTGTGTAAGGTGCAGGGAGACAAGGGGGCGAATTGTCACGTCAAAAATAAATGTTAACAATTTTAAAATGTGGCAGCAGGCCTTTGGCTGTTAACAAGCAGGTTAACATGAAGGACGAAGGAATGGCAGGCTCTAATCTTCATTTGTGTTATCTCTGTGCAGCCTGGGATGGTTGACATTCCTATAAAGATGAATTGGCCGAGGTGTCGACCATAGGAGTCCTCACAAGGTAAATAATTCCTTTAATTTTCCAGCTGATGTTGTTCATTTGTCACGTGTACAATTAAATATTGAGCAGTGCTGAAGTGTTTCTAATCGCGTATATTGGTGAAATTAATTATTTTCCTGAAATCCCCCCTTTTCACTCCGACTTCAAAGGACTTTCCCAAGGGCAGCGAATCGACAGCTGGAATTACGAACTGCGGAATATTCAACTAAGCAGTAATACACTTATCTTAGGAGGACTTGTTGCGTAAATTGTGCGTTTAAGTGGTTTGTTTCCACACCTTCTGTGGGGGGACATTAGAAAACAGAAGCAGCAGGGAGGCGGGGGGTGAAGGCTGTATCAAACAATATTGTCAAAGGCGAATTAAGCTGCAGGTCTTCGCGTTTAAATGAGGATATAAACGAATGTCAAATTCAATTCATGGGAATGAGATCCTTTTCCTCATTCCGCCTCATCCTGCGCCCAGAACCACTTGACTTCCTTATTTGCATCCACTATTATTCATGTTATTTTGGTGATGTTACAATTACTAATATAACTAATCTTATAATTATTTGAACAAATTAATAGCATACACACTATTGATCGTTTAATAAAAAAATACAAAATAAAGAATACACAATGCACGGATGACAAGAATACAGCGGGGTTTGCATCCAGCCGTATCATTACTAATATAAGGGGCGTACTATTTTAATATTATAAATATTATAATTATTTGTATTTGGCCCATTATAATTATTATTATTTGAATGGACGTCAGCCTGATCGCGAGCACCGCTGAACATCTCACGAGGGTCTCCGCGTCTTCTCTCCTCCAGGGCCGCGCTGTTGTTGTCTGAAGTTGGAAACCCGATGACAAGGTGGAGAGATGATGATGCCACTGCATGCGGCGCCATCGGGGGGCCCGCTGGGGGCCCGCGGACGCCGGCCACCGCCGACCCATTGTCCCGCCGTCCCTCAACGCCACGGAGCGTCCGCCTCCTCGTAGCCCACTTTCCCCAATCACTTTAATAACGTTACAGTACGACGGCCTGCAATCCGTCTATCCCGCCTCTCTCGGTGTCACTCACACTCACCGGCACACACCCATGCGCGCGCAAACACACACACACACACACACACACACACACACACACACACACACACACACACACACACACACACACACACACACACACACACACACACACACACACACACACACACGCACGCACACAACCACACCCAAACGCACGCATTTTATTGCATAAAATGTTGTTGGAGGAAAGTGGTTCTGAGGGCTGTGCAATATTTAGGTTTTGAGTTTTATGTTTAAATTGTTGTATAAAGTAATTTCACTGCAGGCCTCCTCACTGCACATTAAGAGACCATGGCTGTCTCTCCCTCAGAGGAAGCATTGTCTCTATACGAGGAAGCACTGTCTCTCTATGAGGAAGCACTGTCTCTCTATGAGGAAGCACTGTCTGCACTGTCTCTCTATGAGGAAGCACTGTCTCTCTATGAGGAAGCACTGTCTGCACTGTCTCTCTATGAGGAAGCACTGTCTCTCTATGAGGAAGCACTGTCTTTCTTAGAGGAAGGACTGTCTCTCTTAGAGGAAGCACTGTCTCTATAGGAGGAAGCACTGTCTCCATAGAGGAAGCACTGTCTCTCTGTAGGGGGACGCACTGTCTCTCTGTTGGAGGAAGCACAGTCTCTCTGAGAGAAAGAACAGTCTCTCAGACGATGTCCAATCCTTTCTGTCCGGTCATCATCGGAGTCTAACTGACCGCCAATCCGTTTGACGAAGCAGCTCGATACTATTCTCCTTGCCCTCGCGGTAACACACTGCCGTTATTAAACTCATAACTGCCAGCATCAGTGTCAGTGACATTGATGTTTTATTTGATGTGTTTTATTGGGGGAGGGTTTCCCCCCCGGTCCCGAGTGTTTACCTCCGACCCCCGCACGGTGGTAAACAGCACTTCAATAATTCAACGTGAGTTAGTGGGAGCGGGAGAATTACCGGCCGATAAAGCGCTCAGCACCAGGGCTCCGGGACTCCGAGACGGAGTGCCGCCCCCCCAAGCCCCCCAGTCCCCTGGTGATAACACTCAATGGATGGGAACTAAATATATAGCATGCAAATAGACGGCCGGGTACGACGGCAGGAACGGTAACACAACCCTATCCCCCCCATGCCCGGACACAGCGTTCGACGTGAAGATGCTTCAACCGTCACTCTAAAATGAAAGCCCCCACCCCCCCCCCCATACACACACACACACACACACACACACACACACACACACACACACACACACACACACACACACACACACACACACACACACACACACACACACACACACACACACGCACGCTCCACTCCGAGGCCGTCAGCATGTTAACACTTGTAACTCCCTGATGAAGAGCGAGGACGTTCACTGTGTTCTTAAACAAGCACTCGTAGCTCTATATGGGCCAATACCCTTACCCTTTACCCTGACGCTCTATTCAAAGAAGTGTTTACCTTATTTTTAAATGACATAAAAGCAGTCTTAGGCATAATGGACACTTACTCCCTACAGGAGGGAGGTGACCTTGCGTGATAAGAAATATTTTCCTCCCGAGCAGGCCTTAGAAAAAAATATTTAGCATTTTTTTCTTTCACAGTTGAAATGCTGCGGAAGGTAATAACGCCCGTTACCGCGAGATAACAGGGTCTGATTATCGCGAGGTGTTAGGACGCTGGGGCAAGGGGTCTACTGGATGGGGCGGGGGACTGGTTAGGGACCTATCGGTTCCCCTGCTCGTTTACAATAAGCTCCTTATTTCCCGTCTTTGGGACTGCGCTATGCGCTCAACCGTTCACCGGTGGTCTGAGGCTTCATGCTGGGAATTAAGGTCCTACAATTGAATTAATTTATAAGAAAATAAAAAGTTAAACTAATAGGTTTAAATATTTTAGAATATTATTTGATAATTTATTTTTATGAATAATTAATTATTAGCATCTCGTTTAATGAACTAAGACAAATCAAACCGGTCATATCTTACAATAAGTCCCAGATATGAACCGGGTTAACGAAACAATGCACTTCAATGCATTCATGCAAAATGAAATGATTAAATGTGAAGGAGAAAAATGCAAAAGTTCTCCTCGCTATGAGCTGATCCGGGCCGCCAATCTGTCATCAACAGCTCCTGTTATCCACACAATCTTATCTGCAGCCTGCCATTGATAAAAGCTAATGACAAACAGTTTAGTGTTGAGATCCAATTGATTTCCATTTAAAGATGGCTGCCCTTAGATTGCAAGTCGCTCGTCTAATGGGGACGTGGCGGTCTTAGTCCCTACAACACAAGGGGAAAATGAAATATGCTTAATTGCGCGGCGACATAATGACGGGATCGGTTCACGCACAATGCCGGTTTGTGCTTCCCCCCCTGTGAGTCACATAGGACGCCTGAATAAATGCATAATTAATGTTGAATAAAGTTAATATTTCGCCTGTGCGGCTCTCAACACGATGTGACCTATTTTGAACGTTGTGTTCTCCAAACACATTCAGTGTGTGCCAAATTAGTTGTGCACTTCTGTAATCGTTCTAATTATACAGCCCGTATTCCACCTAGGGCCACACTTTCGTGTCTTTGTCTGGTGGGAATTATTTTTGGTGAAGAACCAAAATATTTACTCTTTGCGTGCCACCTAAATATTGCGCATATCAAGAGGAATTCAGAAATAATCCCCTCATAGTGCAAAGTATTAACTTAATCACATTAGGGGGAAATACTATTGATAGTGGTCGTGATGATGCCTCGTGTTGAAATCTCCACCGTTGACAATAAAACAGCCCTACAAGATAGGACACATTGCAGCATGTATTAAATACAGAGGACTGGAACAGATACATGGCCCTGAGGTGCGTGTGTGTCTGTGTGTGTCTGTGTGTGTGGCTGTGTGTGTGTCTGTGTGTGTGTGTCTGTGTCTGTATGTGACTGTGTGTCTGTTTGTGTGTGTGTGTGTGTGTGTGTGTGTGTGTGTGTGTGTGTGTGTGTGTGTGTGTGTGTGTGTGTGTGTGTGTGTGTGTGTGTGTGTGTGTGTGTGTGTGTGTGTGTGTGTGTGTGTCTGGGCTTATATTTGTTAGACAGAGATTGTTTGTGTGTATGAGAAGCACAAGGGTGCAAATATTTTTTTATGCCTGTGTATTTGTTTGTTTGACTGTGTGTGTGATTGAGTGTGTGCGTGTGTGTGTGTGTGTGTGTGTGTGTGTGTGTGTGTGTGTGTGTGTGTGTGTGTGTGTGTGTGGGTGTACGTGTATCTGTGTGAGTATGTGTGTGTCTATATGTTTGTGAGTTTGTGTGTGTATGTGTGTGTTTATCTGTGTGTGTGTATGTGTGTGTTTATCTGTGTGTGTTTGTGTGTGTATGTTTGTGTGTGTGTATGTGTGTGTGTGTGTGTGTGTGTGTGTGTGTATGTGTGTGTGTGTGTGTATATGTTTGTGAGTTTGTGTGTCTGTATGTGTGTGTGTATCTGTTGTGTGTTGTATGTGTGTATGTGTGTGTGTGTGTGTGTGTGTGTGTGTGTGTGTGTGTGTGTGTGTGTGTGTGTGTGTGTGTGTGTGTGTGTGTGTGTGTGTGTGTGTGTGTGTGTGTGTGTGTGTTGTGTGTGTGTGTGTGTGTGTGTGTGTGTGTGTGTGTGTGTGTGTGTGTGTGTGTGTGTGTGTGTGTGTGTGTGAGTGTCTTTGTGTATTAGAGAGAGAAGAAAAAGGGCTGGGAGGGGACAGGGAGATGGCAAGTTCAATCTTCAAGGACCTGTATTGGCAGATCCACAAAACTTTGAAAAGAACATTATGGAGGCAGAATAGCAGAACAGAATTCAGCGAAACTGCTGCTAACAACTCAAATCTGCAAGTTTTAAACAGGTCAATATAATCTGTGTGTCGTCTGTCGCCACAACACGGCTCAGACTAAAATAATAGTTCTGCTGCGGGCCAGAAGAACACCCCCCCCCCCCCCCCCACCCCTTTCATCCTAAGTCCTGGATGTCCTGCTGACATGATTACTCTCTCTCCTCTCTCTCCTCTCTCTTCTCTCTCATCTCCTCTCTCCTCTCTCTCTCTCTCTCTCTCTCTCTCTCTCTCTGTGTGTCCTCCTCTCTCTCTCTCTCCCTCTCTCTCCGTCTCTCCCTCCGTCTCCCTCTCCCTCTCCCTCTCTGTAACTCCCTCTCTCTCAATCCTCTTGCGCTCTCTGTCAGTCAGAGCTAAGCCGTGAGAGGAGCAGAAGGAGTTTCGG
>OLKM01005677.1:10000-16304 GCA_900291075.1 Melanogrammus aeglefinus | reverse complement strand
GACCCTCGCCCTGCTGCTCGTCCTTTTTTCAGTTCCTTTGACCGCCAACGTACCTTACTAGATGGCCGCTCTGGGAGTGCAACGATAAACCTCTTTTTGTTTTGAACTGACATTATACACACTACACCACTGTGTCCCGAGCCCACTGGCGCCTTGTTCTTGTTTTTTTGCATTTTGCGTTGTGCAGCATGGCAGGCCATTCTATGTTTCCTTTTCTGACACACCGCATTATAGCGCATAACAGGGACACTTTATAGATCCCATGTTGCCCTTCGTAGGTGATTGATACACCCTTCCAGCATTTCCCACCACCTCGTCGCCACAATTTCGCAAATCTGTCCCACATATGGGAAAGCTGAGTTTCCAGCCACTGGCTCTGTTGGCCACGGCTTTTCCCTCCTTTCGCAAACGCCATTACCTGTAAGCTCTTCCTAGCAACCCAGCGATTAAAGAGCCCTCTGTTTCTCACGCCTTGTAATTCCAGTCTTTCCTTTGTTACAGGGTGGCCAGATCTCCCCCTTTCGACTGGTGCTTCACCCCGAGTCACCTCGGCGTATTATAGCCACTTTTTGTTCCGACCAGCATTTCCTTAGGTTCACCGCCTCTATTCTCCTACCCTGGCCTGGGGTCTGGGGTACGGCTACCTACTTTCTGTTTCCACAGCTCTGACCTGTAAACTGGGAGTTTACTCGCAGTGGACCTATTTACTTTGCCGGGGAACTCACGCCACATCCATTTATTCTCCACCACGTCACTAAGCTTCCCCTCCCTCGCCATCCATGTTTCCCTATCCTGGCCCCCCTCTCGGCACAACACCCCCGCCTGTTCCAGGTGTTCTAGGTCTCCGCAAGACCTCTCTTATCCGGCGTTACCTCCATCGCCTCACTCCGGGTGTTGCCACGCCACTCACCCCCTATCGTACTCACTCCGAACAATTTCACTCTACTGCAATCAATTCTCTTCACTCTGTACTTCCAGATGCTTTCGTGTCATCTGCAAGACTAGTGCGACACATCCGCTCCCTTTCTTATATGCTTCCAGGATTGTCACCGCCCATTAGTCCTTGGTCCAATCCAGACGCTCCTTCAGTTATGCCTAGCCACTTGCAGTGGCTATACCGATCTGTACGTGTAACATTTTATAGCCACTTCTCCTGGCGGCAGGGACCGCACAATTCCTTTAACCTTTAGATCCTTTTCTTTTCATTATTAAATGTAACTATTGAGGTTAATTAAATTTTAACCCATTAACATCCAAGCCCCTTAACTGATTTCCACGTGCAACAGGCAATTTCATAGCCAATTTTCTTGGTGGCGGGGACTGCACCAATCCCATTATTCTTAGATTATTTCCTTTTATTATTCTTATTGTTAATGGTAATTCCATTTCATCCATTTACCACCTTAGCCATTTCTTTGTTCCTTCACAAAGACATCCTCATGTTACTATGGCTCCTCCAGCTGCCAACAAATACTTGCTGCGCTCAAGGAGCCTTTCACCCTCGGGTTTCAAGGACTTACTTACCTCTTTACTTTACTTACCGGGCGGGGGTCGCCTCGCTGGTTAAATTCCCTTTAAGCGGGCTTTTCGTTCTCCTGTCTCGGGTTCGTTTATTCCGTTCCCCGGTGCGTGCGTCAACGACGGGGGTCGCGCGAGATCACCGACCGGTCAGTCCGTCGTCTCGCTGCCCTTCCTGCCTTCGTTTGGTTCCCTTTAAACGGGGCTTTATCTTTTGCTCCTTTGTCGGCTTTTCGTTTAAAATCCGTTCGTTGCGGTCATGCGAAGCGCGAACGGCGCGGCAGTCCCATCACTTCCGTCAGCCCCACGGGGGTTTTGATGTCCCCCCCCCAGGGCTCGTGTCGCTCCGTTAAATTACCCCCCCTTCTCCTGTCTCGGGTTCGTTTAATCCGTTCCCCGGTGCTCGCTTGGTTTGCGTTTTAATCGTGAGCGGAGCGGTTCGCCACTACGGGGGTCCTGACCATTCGCGTGTTGTGTGCACGGCTGTGATCCCACCGGGTAGGTCGGCCGCTCGCGAGCCGACGGATTCCTCCCCCGGGGGGGGGTGGGGGTGGTGGGGGGTGGGGGGGGGTGGGGGGTGGTGGGTGGATCCCCTCGCTGGTTTTAAATTCCCCTGTCAAGCGGGCTTTTCGTTCTCCTTCCTCGGGTTGATTTAATCCGGTCCTTCTGGTTGATTTAATACGCTCTCTGAATCTCGTTTCGCAGCGTAATAATAATAATAATAATAATAATAATAATAATGGATCGGGCGCGCCACCACACGGGCGACACCAGAGGGAGCCATCGTACCGTCGTAGGATTCCGCTTTAGAAAATGGGGAGAGAGAGAAAAAAAGGCTGAATTAAATAAATTAATAGGGCAGGTCCAGCACCAGACACCCACATTGCAATCTAGTTTCCACCCTGAGCCAAGGGAGCCTCTGCTGGGGCCAGCTGTGTTGGGTGTGTGTGTTGTGTGTGTTGTTGTGGATGTGTGTGGTGTGTGTTTGTGTCATTGTGTGGTGTGTTGTGTGTGTGTGTGCTCGCCTTGCTGGAACAGCACAGGGGAATTTTAAGAATGGAAAAAATTAAATAAAACTTAATAGGCAGTCCCCACACCAGACACCCACAGTGCAATCTAGTTTCCACCGGCCAAGGGAGGCCTCTGCTGGGGCCAGTGTGTGTGTGTGTGTGCTCGCTTGCTGAACAGCACAGGGGAATTTTAGAGAACGGAAAAAAATTAATAAGAGTAATAGGCAGGTCCAGCACAGACACCCACATGCAAATCTAGTTTCCACCCGGCAAGGGAGCCTCTGCTGGCCGGCCAGTGTGTGTGTGTGCGTGTTCCAATGGTGTGTGTTGTGTGTGTGTGTGTGTGTGTGTGTGTGTGGGATGTTGTGTTGTGTGTGTGTGTGTGTGCTCGCTTGCTGAACAGCACAGGGGAATTTTAGAAAATAGAAAAAATTAAATAAACTAATAGGCAGTCCCGAGCACCAGACACCCACATGCAATCGAGTTTCCACCCCGGCCAAGGGAGGGCCTCTGCTGGGGCCAGTGTGTGTGTGTGTGGCTCGCCTTGCTGAACAGCACCAGCGGAATTTTTAGAAAAAATGCGAAAAAATTAAATAAAAACTAATAGGGCAGGTCCCAGACCAGACCCCCACATGCACTTGCATGGGTTAACCCAGAGGTAGGTGCGTCCACGAGGGGTCCTGCCCAGCAAAGCCTGCCCAGGCCAGTGCCCTCACAGCCAGCCCTCCCTGCCCAGCAAGGCTCCTCCCAGCCAAGGCCTGCCCAGCAGAGGCCTGCCCATGGCCAGGCCCGTCACTGCCCAGGCCAGGCCCTCTCCTGCCCACGGCAAGGCCCTCCAGGGCCAAGGCCTGCCCAGCAGAGGCCTGCCCAGGCCAGGACCTCCCTGCCCAGGCCAGGCCCTCACAGGCCAGGCCCTCCCTGCCCAGGCCAGGCCTCCACTGCCCTGCAAGGCCTCCTCCAGCCAAGCCTGCCAGCAGAGGCCTTGCCAGGCCAGGACCTCCTGCCCAGGCCAGGCCCTCCCTGCCCAGGCCGGCCCTCCCTGCCCAAGGCAAGGCCCTCCAGCCAAGGCCTGCCCAGCAGAGGCCTGCCCAGGCCAGGCCCCCACAGGCCAGGCCCTCACTGCCCAGGCCAGGCCCTCACTGCCCAGGCCAGGCCCTCCCTGCCCAGGCAAGGCCCTCCCTGCCCAGGCAAGGCCCTCCCAGCCAAGGCCTGCCCAGCAGAGGCCTGCCCAGGCCAGGACCTCCCTGCCCAGGCCAGGCCCTCACAGGCCAGGCCCTCCCTGCCCAGGCCAGGCCCTCCCTGCCCAGGCCTGCCCAGCAAAGGCCTGCCCAGGCCAGGCCCACCCCCCAGCCCCAGCCCCAGGAACCGGCCACCAGCCCCCCAGGCCCGGCCACCAGTCGAGTCCAGGGGGCCCCAGGAACCTGTTCACCGGTCGAGTCGGGCACCCACACTTAAGCACCCCGACTCGGCCTCGATTGTCTTCAAGCCAACCCCCGGACTACCGCGAACTTACCCCTGGTACTCTAAAAAAAAAAAGGTGTGTCCTCCGCGTTCGGAAGTCACACCGAGTGTCCAGAGACACTCTGCCCGACTCCCGACCGGGGGACCCTCTGTCAGATCTCTGATCGTTTTTCCGGGTTTTTTACCCCTTGTACTAAGAAACATAAAATCGAACAGAGTGTCGACCGCCCGTCCGCGGGGGAAATCCGGGCGGGGCAGAGAGTCGACGTGCCCCGGGGAGATCAGAGACAGAGCGCGATACTCTGTCTTCCGATTCCCCGGGGCCCATCTACCCTCCGCCCCGTCCGACTATTCCCCGCGGGCGGGCGGTCGACACTCTGTCCGTCCCTTCCACGGGACTCTACCCCCCCCATGGTACTCTACGCTGGGCTCTTGTACAGTCGAGACCCGGGTGACGCACGCGCGCCTGCCCGCGGTCTCGACGACAAAAGCTTGGATCGAGGGATGACTTTCAATAGATCGCAGTCATAAAAGCTGCTCTGCTACTTAGGACACCCTTGACCCAGAATCAGGTCGTATGCAAGTGTTTAACACACCAGTCCTTGGTAAAACATGTGTGTGTGATCATGGAGAGGGGCGACCATTTCATTCGGCGCACCCCAAGCCAGTATCAAATGTACTTTTCTGCGCCGGCCCCCGGGGGGTCGGTTATCCCGGATCAATCTTATAGCCCTGGGCACTATGTATCATCACATCTAGGTGGATCTGACTTAGAGGCGTTTCAGTCATTAAGCCCACAGATGGTAGCTTCGCCCCATTGGCTCCTCAGCCAAGCACATACACCCAAATGTCTGAACCTGCCGGTTCCTCTCGTACTGAGCAGGATTACTATTGCAACAACACAATCATCAGTTAGGTTAAACTACCTGTCTCACGATGGTCAAAACCCAAGCTCACGTTCCCCTATTTAGTGGGTGAACAATCCAACGCTTGGTGAATTCTGCTTCACAATGATAGGAAGAGCCGACCATCGAAGGATCAAACGACGATCGCTGATGAACGCTTGGCCGCCACAAGGCCAGTTATCCCTGTGGTAACTTTTCTGACACCTCCTGCTTAAAACCCAAAACGTCAGAAGGATCGTGAGGCCGCGCTTTCACGGTCTGTACTCATTACTGAAAATCAAGATCAAGCGAGCTTTTGCCCTTCTGCTTCCACGGGAGGTTTCTGTCCTCTCTGAGCTCGCCTTAGGACACCTGCATTACCATTTGACAGGTGTACCGCTCCAGTCAAACTCCCCACCTGTCACTGTCCCCGGGACGGGTTGCCCCCGGCCAGGCCGGGGGTTTGACACCAGAAACGAGAACCCGCTCGGGGCTCGCCTCCCCGCCTCACCGGGTAAGTGGAAAAAACGATAAGAGTAGTGGTATTTCAACGTCGGCCGGAACCTCCCACTTATTCTACACCTCTCATGTCTCTTCACAGTACCAGACTAGAGTCAAGCTCAACAGGGTCTTCTTTCCCCGCTGATTCTGCCAAGCCCGTTCCCTTGGCTGTGGTTTCGCTGGATAGTAGGTAGGGACAGTGGGAATCTCGTTCATCCATTCATGCGCGTCACTAATTAGATGACGAGGCATTTGGCTATTGAGAGCTCAGCCACGAAACTAATCCTGGCTGGAGCAGCAATTCGTGCACCGATGGCCTCGTAGCTCGCGAGGTGATTGCCCGCAAGCGTGCCGAGCTCACACCCCGGTGGCGCGCAGTCCTGCCCTCCGTGGGGGGCAGGGTGGCGGGTTACTTCCGGCTGCGAGCACCGCATGAATTCAACCACCACCCGCCGCTTTCGCGATTGGGATGGCGCGGACACCGACTACTCAGCCCGGAGGCTTTCTGGTTTTTAAGGACATTGCTGAGCTCACCCCTGCGCGCCACGCTCGTTGTCAATAATCTTTAGAGCCCAGCCACCGTCCGGCCGACTGGACTCATGTGAGGTGTCGAGTGAACTTTTCCAGAGAACGAGGGCCAATGACCCCGTCTAGCCTAAATGATCACCAGGTACGCCATCAGCCCCGAGAATAGGGTGGGATCCAAGATCCGCGAGCCGTGCTTTCCCACTGGGACGACCTGCCGCCCTTAGAAGATGAATTCTGAAGAGCCCCTAGACTTGAACCCACCGACACCAGGCGGTGCCCGCGGTCCCGTCACCCGCCCCGCTTGACGAGACTAATTGGCATACCAGCCGGGTTCGAAAAATGATTTCCCGCCTATAGAGTCCACAGACCGTAGCTTCGCCCCACTTCTCCCCGGCCAACCTA
>OLKM01005677.1:0-5000 GCA_900291075.1 Melanogrammus aeglefinus | reverse complement strand
CGTGTGCAGACGCAACTGACAAATAGGCTATTTATAGACGGACAGCAACAACTTAATTAGTCAGTATTTAATTATTTTATTTTGAAAATTGACCGGATTCTCTCGCCTTTTCTGTGCTCGACTTCCTGTCTGAGCTTGACGCTCACGGCTCGCGTGAAAAATAGAACAGGCACCGAACTGAAGCGCTGCAGCGGTCGCCCCGTAACCCGAGATGTGCGGCCGGTCAGAGAGGTTAACATAGGCGCCGATCAGAAACTGCCTCCGCTCCAGGGCGCTGCGCTTCTGTTCTGCGGGCAGTGCGTCCAGGCCGTGTTGCGCTGCCGCACGTCACTCCCATTCAAGTCAATAGCATATTCACAGCGTGTGCTGAGTCCATCTCCCGTCCCGACCGGGATTCGGACACGGAGCAGAGACCTGCTGTCCGACAGTGCAGGGCTGTCCCTCTCTGAAGCAGAGGATGAGGTCAGCTTCACTCCCGTCAGTCTTCACAGACAGGCCACACAAGTTGAAAGAGTTTCTGATCATATCCCCGTCAGTGTGTTCCAGGCGACGGATAATTTTTATTTTTTTTTGTTTTTTTTATTTTTTGGACTAGTTTTTTGACCCCCGATTGGTCGATTTTTAGTCGCAATTTCAGGGTTTCAGTCGACCAACAATTTCTTTGGTTGATTACAGCCCTAGTGTCTATATGTTGTGGTGGGAGGAACGGGTTTTCAAGTATTTGTTGTATTTCTATTGTATGTTTTTATTTTTTGTGAAGTGCGTGGGTTGCATTTTTTATGGATGAAAAGTGCTATATAAATGGTTTGGTTTGATTTGATTTAGGACAGATGGGGTTACCTCACCTGGTTTCCACCTCCCGCGGTTTTGTTCCATGCTGTTCCCTGTCTTTTCTCCTACTCAGTAGCCTGCCAAGCCAGACTATATCATTAAAATGTCTAGTCTGGCAACGACCGGTAGACCTCGGCTCAATCCAGGGGGCAGGATGAAGGCTGTCTTTCAAACTGCCTCTGCACCAATAGGGTAGCGCTACGACCAATCAGAGCAAAGAGCAGGATGACGTCGGTAAGATTTAAACTTTTCCCATATCCCATCGGCAAAACACCAAATACATCCTTCTTCCAAATGAATGACTTCAGTGCAGTTTCTTGCTCAACTTTTAAAGAAAATGACGAGTTTAATTCTTTCAAAGTTGATGCCAACGCCGATTCAAACGATTCCTTTGCCAAAGCCATCTATCTTCTTGTCATGTTTTTCACCGTCGCAAGTATGTCGCCATCGCGTTAAGCCCGCCCAACGACTCTCTAAACAGAGAGTGCTGTGATTGGTGAACACTAACGGTGTTCCAGACTCAAAAAGTTCCTATGGCTCGTTTCTAGACCCACCTACGGAGCAAAGAGATTTGCTGTCGCTAGGGTGCAGCTAGATTTCTAGGCTAGCTCATCAGTTCTGTTTGAGGTTAAAATAGTTTTCTCAAAGGTTGTCAGCTGACAGTCCCACTTGTGGCAAGAACCCACTGCACGGTGACAGTCTCTCTGTTGCTTCGACACCACACACTCCCAGGTGCTTCTGGGTTCTTCCTTTTTTCCATGTAGTGTCCCTCTAAAAAGACAGTGGGCACACCCCTTCCTCCGAGAGCCCCACCTCTGCCAGTTTTTAATAGTGGGATTAACTGATCTCCAAATTAACCAGCTGCAGGGCGGGAATTGGCTGCATGTAACAGACAAAATCACAGGTGCCATTCCACATCGTATTGATACCTATGTCTTCCTACAGATGCTGTTGGGGAACTTGCCTTGAGGCAGCTGCCAGCCTTGCTTCCTCCATCTTCTTACAAAGTTGGCCGTGGCTGCGGTGCAAAAACGGTTTGCCACACAACCGGGGAATGCACCTTGGCCTTCATTGACCACAAGCCTGTAAGTCCCCCTGGAACTTTATACATTTTATTAATATAAAACTGGGCTCAAGAATGTGTGCACACAGTTCAGGACAGAGGCAGAATTAGAAGAGACACAGGGAGACTACTGCTGTATTATTCCTTTATGTAACACAAGTTTTACAGTGTTAAAAAAAACTGTCTGTTTTCCTTAACTACTGCTAAAAAGGAGCCGCATGGCGGCTAGCAGAGTGGAAAACAGAGTTAGCTCTTCTGCTGATCTCCGGCTCCAGGGTCTGTGTGCTCATTTTTTACAGCATGTTTACATGCAGGGGAAAACTTGGGAAATTGAACATTCAACCGACTACAACCTGATGTTTTCCGTCAGTTTTCAGTTTCACTGCCTACAGCCCATCCTCCTCCGCCAATTGCCTTCTCCGTCGGTTACTTTCCTTCTTTGCTAATAGTCCTTCAGCCGAACGCCAAGGCTTTTTCTTTGTGGTAGGATCCACTTGTGAACCGTGTCTAGGCCGCTTCTTTGGGCTCTCTGCCATGTTGCTATCTCTTTTCTATGTATTTGACACTGTAAAACTCTATGTTATATGGTGGAACAATACAGTAGTAGTCTCCTATCCGTCTTCTCTAATCTAGTGCCCCCACAGTTTCATTTTTTACCATCTCTGGCTGTAGTTGTTTGATGTAAAAAAAACAGTGTATTTTTACTGCCTGTGAGAAGTACCGTCTCAAAATAATACACCAGTTTAAGATTACGATAGAAAGTACAAATACAATTCATTAGCTGGTCGGATAAAAGTGTGTTTATCTGGAACTAACCAAGGCACAACTCACTCCTTGGTACTCCTCCGCACAGCTGTTAGGTTGAGTTGTAGTTAGTTAGACCTTTCTACTGCAGATATTATTCTGGCCGTTTGTAATCATACAACCCTTTAACTACATCAAAGCTTTTTTTTTTCTTTTTTACACCAACATAACTTCATTCCAAGTCATTGATATTTATTGATCAATAAGCCTGTAATACAAAATGATAGGCAAAAACTGTTCAGTTCAATAGTTTATTTTTTTAAACTGCACAAGTAATACAGCTCCCTCTTACTTTATCTTCTTTTTTTAGCCTGGAACAAACATGGTTGAATACCTGCACAAGGCCAAAGCATCAAGACCCTACCCCTACGTCCTGACCCTGGGAAATGAGAGTCAGCATGCATCCCAAGCATTTGCGATCATTGCTGGACAGGCTATGTCGCACAAGACACTGCTTCAGGCTGTTGAGTGCTTTAAGGCATTCTAGGTACTGGATATCAACTACCCGAAGCAGTGTGAGATTGTGTGGGAATTCCTGCAAACTGCTGTGTATGAGATGCCAGGAGTGGAGTCGAAACTCGTCAAGTTCCTCCATACTCGGTTACGTGCTTGCAAGTAGGTATGCATGTGTGCGTGTGGGTATGCATGTGTGGGTCATTGATTACTTATTGTTCAATAATTAATGGTCAGGAAAAGAATTGCATCTTTTGCTTGTTCTAATGTTGATGCTTCATGTTTCGGCCCCGTTCTGTGTGTCTCTTTGTTGGTGTGAGTACACACAACCATCCAGGTCAAATGTTTCTTACAGACTTCTTTGCAATGTTTTAAGACAAAGTGCCTATCCTTTTAGATACAGTATACTGTAGAAAAAGATGCAATTTCAACTGTTTTTTAATGCATCCCACTTGAGTAGATGTTTGGTTTATTCTTTATGTAGCTCTGCAGGAAAACATGTTGTACAGAATGCCTTATCATACATTTAGACGACAGGAGACCTGATTATTTGTCTTGTTTCTGACAAAACCTTAAACCACATGTAGGTGGAGAGCAAGAATAACATTGTGGAAATGCCATGACAACTGCATAAATCTATCTGTCCACATACATTAACGCTAGTTACACATTGTGCATATTTTTGGGGGGGAAGTGATGTCATAGTGTGAGCCTCACAAGCTCTTGTTTGGACTGTTGAGTGTGTGTTGGTCAGCTGAGGTCTAACAGGAGTAGGTGGACGAGGAGAGGAGTTCAACAGTGAGCACTTTCTGATTTAGCTGTCTATTGTTTAAATCAATTCAGGCCTTGTGTGTGTGCATGCGTGAGAGGGATTTTGTGTGTGTGTGTGTGTGTGTGTGTGTGTGTGTGTGTGTGTGTGTGTGTGTGTGTGTGTGTGTGTGTGTGTGTGTGTGTGTGTGTGTGTGTGTGTGTGTGTGTGTGTGTGTTTTTGGTTATCACTTGTTTTGCATTATATGTGACTTACATGAATTTGAAAACTCATTGCAGCAATTCAATATTTGTGATTTCTTAAGCCTTTATGATAATAAACTGAGTCTCTTTGGCTTGTGGACAAAACAAGAGATTTGATGACATTATCTTGTGGTTTTTCAACATTTTTTGACATTTCACTGCCAACTAATCGGTTAATCATTTACATAATTGACAGATTAATCGATAATGAAAATAATCGTTAGTTGCAGCCCCATTTTATTTACAGTGATTTAAACTGTTACAATTCATTTTATATTGTGGATATTTTATAATATATATATAGTTTTATTTTTTAAATTCCAATATTGTTAAGTGGTAATTACATGATATATGTTTTGCATGATCAAATCTAGCATGTATTTAGTTACAGGTTTGTAGTTAAACAGTTTTATAGACAACAAATAGGATGTGGTTGAATTTACCCAGAATTGTAGTTAATTTGACCCAGCATTTGGGTAGAGTGAATAACAAATATAAATAGTTGAAACAACCCAGAATTGTAGTTAATTTGACCCAGCATTTGGGTAGAGTGAATAACAAATATATGTAGTTGAAACAACCCAGCATTGTAGTTAATTTGACCCAGCATTTGGGAAGAGTAAATAACAAATATATGTAGTTGAAACAACCCAGAATTGTAGTTAATTTGACCCAGCATTTGGGTAGAGTGAATAACAAATATATGTAGTTGAAACAACCCAGAATTGTAGTTAATTTGACCCAGCATTTGGGTAGAATATTTAACTCATCTGTTGGGTTAAAATGGACCAACCATCGTGGCTTTAGGTGCGGTCAAATTTAGACTACTTGCTGGGTT
>OLKM01005676.1:0-16311 GCA_900291075.1 Melanogrammus aeglefinus | reverse complement strand
ATGACAGATGTTTGTCAGCCTGCATGACCCATCTTTGTAAAGATATGCATTGTATAAATACTGTAGTTAACCAGAAGAAGAACGGCCCATGAAGACTGAGGCCGCCTTGCCACAAGAAAACTAAATTGAGACTCATTTTTTTTAAAAATATATTCCTAGTCATTCAGGACCAGAATGGAGAAGAACCAGTCTTTACAACCTCACCGTTATTCAGACAAACTTGAGTATTTTCAGAATAAACATACAATAAAGAAAAAAAACTTGAATGCATTAAACACTGAAATCATCAGAAATGTTAAAATCAGAAATAGAATCTGATAGAGGAAGACTCATCCAATGAGTCTGTGACAGCCAACAGACATGATGACGTCAGTGTTCCTTATCTCGTCATCACTGGATGAAGAGATAACATCACTGCTTGAGTTTGGTTCAGCGAACGACCTTGCTGTAAGACTGATTCTCAATGTTCCGGTCCAGGCTGGATTCTGTCACCCAGAAGCAGACCAGCAAACCTCAGATTCCCTTCATCATTTCACTACTAGGCTTTAAGTGCCACTGAACTAGTGAACCAGTGAAACAGTTTCTGTTCTAAACTCTAAGTATGTGCACATAGTCATCTATGCCATTCTGTCAGTTACTTAAAGAATAAACTTATTTTGAAAAACAGATTTAAAAGCCTACGTTTTTGCTAGTCTACGCCAAAGATTTTGTTTAAAATCAACTGCGTGCGTGCGTGCGTGCGTGCGTGCGTGCGTGCGTGCGCGTGTGTATGAAGGTATTATTGTAGCAAAAGTCTTTTAGCACCTGAACTGCAGATTTTGTATGTGTACGTAAAGTCACAAATGTGTAACAGTACATTTGAAGTCGTAAATATTTTTTTATACCACTGTAAACACAAAATAGTCTGTGTTACAGGTGCACAAATCCTATCCTTTGCATCACAACTTCCAAGAGTCATGCAATTGACACTTTTGCTTCAATCATTGCAGCGCAGTTAGTGCAAAACACATTGGCACATCCGTGTTTCATAATCTGAGAACATGCCAAAAATGTGTGCATTCGTAAACCCAAATGTGTACTAATGCATCAGAAGTTGCACACCTGTGAAAAATGTCCTCACAAATAAAATGATAAAGAACGCTGTGTTGATTCAGCATTTTAATGAGCGAGCACAAGTCCACCGTTACAAACTTGCTCGAATCTGCTCCTGCAGTCTCAGCTGTGTGGTTTTTTTGGCAGGTGTTTTTGCAACACGTCTAGGTGTGTAAAGTGTGGCAAGGGGGTGCATTTTCAAACAAACACTAGGCACCATCCAAGCAGACCATTAAATACATGAAGGACAGTTTGCGGGCTATGCTATATGCAATAATTTGGGAGGAATTTGAGTGAACTACAGTAATTTAATTTGACATTAAATGTAAGATACTCGACTTCTCGTCTTGTAGGATGCCCTCTTGTCTACTTTAAGACCTTCCAGAAGTAAGAGATTGTTGGATGGTCCAAGTGTAGTCTGAAAAATAAGCCCCCCTGCTGGCGAATTTCATTGGTTAATGCTGCAATTTTGTCTCGCCCACGGACGCTCTACTTCATACGGATACGAATCACTTTTGCTACACTTGTACCACATAGACGTATTGCAAAAGTATCCACAAGAAAAACAACAGCTGAGCTGAGACTCATGGCACCAGATTCGCGCAGTTGTATCGATGGACTTGTGCTCGCTCATTAAAATGCTCAATGAACATGGGGATCTATATCATTTCATGTTTGAGGAAATTCTGATGCATTAGTTCGCGTTTGAGTTTACGAATGCACAAATGTTGTACATGTTCTCAGATTATGAAGCACGGGTGTGTGAATGTGTTTTTCACCAATTGCGCTGCAATGATTGTACACCGGTTTCAACAATGAACAAGTACTGATCTGTTTCACCGATAAAAGATATCATCATCTCGTCTTATTAGTGATAAACATAACATCGTTACTCTCTTCTTCATCATCAGAAGGTTACATCGTAACAGGAGATGGTTACCTCGAAGAACTGGGTTTGAAGTGGACGGTTGAATAGCTGACTTCCTCTGAAGCTCCCACCACTTCCTGTTTACGGTCCACCTCCTAGACAGACAGGTGGTCAGACAGACACACTCACAAACATGTGTGTCCATCCATTAACAAAGCCACACACAAACACACACACACACACACACACACACACACACACACACACACACACACACACACACTTTTAATTGGAACTGACAGGTAGTACTCACCTGTATTTGAATCACGTCTGATGCCTTCCTTTGTGCATGTCTCCCATTTAATAATAAGAAAAAGACATTACAAATATGTTCAATAATACAACACGATTTTACGACAAAAGTTACATTTCAGATTAGAGATTTTAGTTGGATTTCTATGAGTTTAGTCTCCAAGGGTAATAATGCCTCCTTCAAACATTATCATCTTCATTATCATCATACCAGATCGAAGTACACATTTCGAAGATTTGTTGTTTGTTGAAGATCTGTTCTCTTTGAGCTCCTGTGAGCTCCGTTCCGTGCCCCAAGTTGAACAGACATTTATATCAACGCCAAATCTTAGAGATAAATACTGGAATCTTTCCAAAATATCTTATTTTGACCTCTTCTCAGGTTTCATTTGAGTACCTTTTAGCGAAGACCAGCCCAGCCAGGAGGAGGAGGAACACAGCCAACAGCACCGACACCACCGCCACCGTCACGCGCCAGCCAGACTTCTCTTTTTTTGTATAATAATGCGTTTCTGTCAGATACAATTAGATTATTTTAGATCACATTGTTATAAACAGTAAGATTACATTATGTGTTGGATACATTTAAATAAGATTACATGACATAATTTCAGAAACAATTACATTAGATTACCGATGAAATTAATTTATTTTAGATACAATTAGATTAAATTAGATAATGTTAGACTATAATAGACTTTAATGCATCATAAAATGTCAGACTAAGATAGACAATATTTGAATAGATAATTTCAGAATAGAATACACTATATTTTAGATAATGTTGGAATACGAAAGACTATATTAGATTAGATAATGTCAGACTATATTACATTAGTTGAGGGACAACCCTCATGTGCATCAGTGAACACAGAGGGGCTCACCTTCATCTTCCAACACCAATAGACTCCAAGGCGCAGAGGTTTTCTGTCCACTGGAGTCCAGAGAGCAGGTGTAATTCCCTGTGTTGTCATTGGTCAGAGAGCTGAGGTGGAGGGCGAGGCCTGTCTCTGATAGGGCGAGGCCATTTCTGTACCAGTGGACGTCCAATTGGTGGAAGGAGCAGGGCTGAGGTACAGGTGAGTGTGACCTGACCGCCCTCTTTCACCACATTGTCAGTGACGGAGCTTCTGACCTTCACATCCTCTCCATCTGTTGAAGACACAGAGAGACGGACGTTCTTTACAACCGGACAGATTGACAGCATAGACCCTTCAGTGGAAGTGGTCATCACTGATCATTGACTATTTACCACGGTCAGTTTGCAGATACAAGGAATCATAAAATGCATTTGATCCAAAGCGTCTTCCAGGACATCCAGAACCATCTCATGAGGAGCAGGTGGGTGAGGACATCAAGGTTGACTACAGGAAGCTACTAATCCCTCCCCAATGGGAACCAAGTCTAGTCTCTTCCTACAGTCCTGTTATAATGGGACAGTAGTAGAGGTAACACCGACCCTAGTAACAGTACTAGATGTAAAACTAACTAGTATCAGTACCAGAATACTTACTAGTGACGTTGACTCTGACTCCTTTACGTCCGGTGTACCCTCCACCGTTGGTCTCGAAGCTGAGGCGGTACCATGCAGAGTCCTGTTTCACCGTCTTGGTGATCTTTAAGGTGCAGTTCCCGACGAGGTCCCCGAGGTACTGGAACCTGCTGTCAGCAGTGATGTGGCTGCTGTCGTACACGTTGGTCGTGGAGTCGTGGCAGGACTCATGATTGTAGCACCAGAACACCCGCTCCACCCGCTCCACCACGCCGGTCTTTTTGTGCACCGCGGGGTGGGTGAAGCTGCAGGGGATGGTGGCGGTGGAGCCCTCCACCACGCAGAAGGAGTCCGGGTACTCCACGTGCCAGTCGGGGTCCGCCCCCAGCGGCCCTGGAGGAAGCAGACAGTCGGGGTCCCAAACAGGGAGCCCGTTTCTAAGGAGGAGGGTCTCACATGAGGTCATGCTCTCTCCAAGTTGATCTTTTCACCGTCATGGTGAGAATGAGAGCGACTGGTTGATGGTAAAGACGCTCTGACAAGGTAAGTGGGGAGACGGTGATATTGAAATGTGTTTTATATCATATTATATAATATTTGATATCATATCCTAACATTTAGCAAAATAAATAATATTATATATCGTGTCAATCTTCAGACTCAAGTTTTTTCTTTTATATTATGAAAGCTTTTTTGGTGAGGCCCATTAAGAGAACAAAGCATTATCATCACTGCTATTAATATTATAACATAAAAGTGATAAACTGATCAGTGTCCTTCTTTATCTGTGTCTGGTGGTAGAGTTGAGGTCCATCAGGCTCTAAAAACAGCTCTAGGTTGAGCCCACAGGCCGTCTGGATCCAGTTTGTGTGCGGACACGTTCCCGGTAGTAAACAGAAGAAGCATTACAGCTTACCAGCTAGCAGCAGGAGCACAGAGAGGGTCCATGGATTCATCTTCATCTGCTCCGTAGCTTCCTCTCAGGGTCTGGTTGTTACCGTCACTAGGACAGGTGGAGGGCTGAATGGCTGATTGTGAAAAGGTTACGGTAATAGTCTTCACACACGTAGCTTCCCTCCTTTTAGATATTCTGTGCAATAGCCACTACCCTCCCTTCACAATATTTAAACACCATACATAGCTTCCCTTCTCCCTCTCTCATTGACATGACATCCAATCATCAGTTCAGTTTATATTGACCCAGTAGATCGTCCCTATAGTCCATTATCAACGTGTCTTATAGAAGTAGTCGAAGTAGTATAGAAGTTTGCTTTGGATTTATCTCCGGCTTGGACCCGATAGTAAAAAACATCATTTAAAGTAGAGTTTGACTTTCGATGATTATATTGAACAACCGTTGTGCCTTTATTTAGATCTGGGATAACTTCATAAACAGGAGGATTCATTCAACTTAAGAGACTAGAAGTTAGGGATGCACGAGTACCTCCAGTGTGTATGGATTATTGATCAGCCATTATTAGTCAACACGACACAACAACTGAGCAGAATAGCCTGCAACTAAATGTCTTCATGATAGTTGTATCTCTGTGACCCTCAGATATTACCTCTCTACAAAGAGTGTGAATTCAAAAACTGACCTATAAACAAGATAGTGTAGAGAAAAAGAAAGGGAGCTATGAGTGTTGGTGATCTGCTGAGCTTATCTCACACTGTCTCTGGCGCTGAGTTCATGGGCTGGCCAATGGGCAGAGAGGGGCGGGACTTCTGGTGATAAGGATCAACAGTGACTCTGCTCAGTTGTATTTATGCCTTGTGGTTTGTGTCTTCGTTGGTTGATTCTCTGGTTCTCAGGTTTGTTCATCCTCTCGTTCTCCTTTTTGTGTTTCCTCATTCTCATGTCAAAGTTAAGGTTGGGTGGGCAATTTGGAGCCACAAGACAGAGAGATGCTAAATGTTTTAATGATCCAATCAAAATAAGACATCCCTCCCTTCAGACTACTTCCTCAAACCAAGGGACTAGCTCACTGCCTTTGGCAAAAAGTAAGACCCATTGGGCGGACTCCAGGTCCTTCCTGTCTTTGGTTCTGTAGCGTGTTCTAACTGACACCCTAGGCCAATCTGAGCCCTGATCCAGACCTTCATTTGCATTTTACATTTAGGGCATTTAGCAGACGCTTTTATCCAAAGCGACTTACATCAGTTAATACACACATTGACACTCCGACGGCAGAGTCAACCACGCAGGGCGACAGCCAGCTCGTCAGGAGCAGTTAGGGTCAGTTGTCACGCTCAGGGACACATCGACACTCGAACTAGCAACCTTTCAGTTACAAGACAACTGCTCTACCTCCTGAGTTACGCCGACCCCAAACAGTCCCGACCCCTTCAGACCCGCCCACCTCCTCCTCTTCCTCATCCTGGGAGTGATTCTGTTGCTATGGAAACAGTACTGTCTGGGTGATGGTGTTGTTATGGAAACAGTACTGTCTCAGTGATGGTGTTGCTATGGGAACAGTACTGTCCAGGTGATGGTGTTGTTATGGAGACAGTACTGTCTGGGTGTCTCACCAGTCGTAGTGGGGTTCAGGGAGGGGCTTGCAGAGCAGCAGGTTGAGCTGGGAGGCGTCCTTCAGGCAGGCCTGCCATTGGTTGAAGCTGTGAGCCACGGAACCATCTGGAAGCTGTTCACTGTGTTTGGTATACTGCTGCCCGCCTACACACACACACACACACACACACACACACACACACACACACACACACACACACACACACACACACACACAGAGGAGTAAGTAAATGAGTGAAAGTTAAATAGTTACAATCATGTGGCTACCTACATGATGTCCTTAAATTTTGTCTGATCAGTGTGAGTGTGTGTTGTGTGTGTGTGTGTGTGTGTGTGTGTGTGTGTGTGTGTGTGTGTGTGTGTGTGTTGTGTGTGGTGTGTGTGTGTGTGGGTTTTTAGGGTTAGGGTGTTAGGGTTAGATCATGACCATCAGCAGAGCTTTGAGGACCGTGGGCTCAGGGCTGGCCCTCCTCAGCCAGTAGCGGGTCACAGCCACTGGGAGGCGCAGGTGAGCTGGAACTCCCTCCAGGGTCTCTTCCTCCACGCCCAGCGTCTCCAGACACACAGGCTGTTTCCCAATGTCAAGGAAGCATGCTCAACGAGCGTCCTTTTAAGGACGCTACGTCATAGAACGTCGACAAGCACTGTTCCAATGTTGAGGACACTCGAAATTGACGCCATTTTTGTGTCCTTCGTTTTTGAGAATTCCGAGATTTTTCAAGGATGCATCAATGCATCCTAGATGAGCCCAAACTACCCACAATCCTGTGCGTTCACTGCGCGGGATCTTGAAAATGGCAGAGCAGTACACGTTCAAATGTAAGTGAAGTTATATTAGTTTTCAGAAACATTTTGTGCCGTATTGCTTTTTATAGATTCATCGTTTTAATGCAAATAATCAAGCTTAAAGACTTGTGCCACTTTTCAAACGTTTTTGCAACTTAATGATACCGTACGTTGCTGTATATATATATATATATTCCATGTTGTATTCAGAAGTGCACATGTGTTTACAAGCGGAAACGCAGTATTAAAAAGCGGAAGCGGAAGCGCATCCACACTAGCAAGTCGTTCCAAAGTCCGAACACTAGGAAGCACTCGAGCTAGCACTCTCCATAGGACGCGACTAGCAAGGACGCGTCCTAGCAAGGCTGCAGCCTTCACATTGGGAAACAGCCACAGCCTCACAGCGTGATCTGCCTGGGAAGTGGGAACGAACCATCTGTCCATTTAAAGAATAACCAAGAACTCTACTTGTAGATTGGTTTGCATTAGCCAAATATATATACCCAACATAACATAATACCCAAATGTCTTGAAGGGGAGCCAGCAGCCTTCCTCACAATTAAAAAACTTGTGTTTCTAATTCCAGTTAGTGAGGAGTTGGACAGATTTAATATGAATGACGTGTTGCTATGATAAAAGACAATGTGTTGATAATATACTTTCAGGTATTCATCCCTAACCCTAATTAAGTTAATTAAGTACATTTACACAAAATGAACTTTTCTGTTTATAAATCTCCTGATATAGCCTTGCTCTACAGTGATTTATTCTAGCCCTTTTCTTTGTTTGGAGCTAAACATGCCGGCTGCCATCCATTATACATATTGGCTCCATCTATTATTCATCCATCATCCAGCTGAATGAGTCCAAAGGCCTACCTGGGGCAGAGAGTCCAGCCTCAGCGTCTGAGCGGCTCCATGGACCAGCGGTTGCACCTTGACCCTGACGAGCTCCAGACCGACCCGGTCCACTCCACCTCCCCCCCCCCCCCCCCCCCCCCGGCCCAGCAACACCCCGTACAACACCTGCTGGACGGGCTGCGGGGTGAGATTGGAGCTCTGTAGGGCACAACAGGTCCAGAATGTCAGCCCCCAGGTCTCCTTTGGCCAGGGGTGTGCGGTTCCAGTCGGGGACGCAGCTCAACATCTCAGCAGGCAGCGAGGGAATGGTTCCCTTGCTGAAGAACCCCCGCAGAGAGGAGCTGGGGAGCTCGTACTCCAGCATGGACTTCTGCACCCCCGTCTGCACCTCCGTCCGTGCCTGTTGACTCATGTTGGGCATGAGATCCATTGCTGCTGTCGGGTGTCTTCTGTCCTCTGGAAGCCTCTCATCCACCTCAGGAGTCTCTCCAGGCGGGCGGTCGGAGACAACTCCGACCGTCTTCCTGTAAGAACATTTTGGTCCCAGTTCATTTCTCTGATATTCATGTAGTTGTTCCCAGCCAGCAAAGCGAAGACTGGCAGCAGCTGGCGGTCGATTTTGAAAAAGGTGCAGAAGCTGGACGTGGTGTATCGCTTGCAGAGGATATAACTCCTGGTCGGACTCTTTTTAACTGAGTCCCACTGGAAGTGATCTAGGTGCAGAAGATGTAGAAGTCAGTGTCACCGGACAGCACCGGGCAGCACCACTCTTTGGCCAGGGCAGCCAGCTGGCCGTCGGCCTCTCCGAAGCACCTGACCAGAGGCACCTTCATGTTACTCAGCGTCTGTTCGAATACTGTCGTGGAAATGGGGGGGAGGATGTCCGCCCTACTGCCCTTCTGAGCGGCGTCCTGGGCCCTCCGGACCTTCCCTCTGACCCGGTCCATGAGGGTGTCCAGTTTGATATCGTTGGTGCCCGAGCCTCCGTCCATCACCACGTACGGTTTGATTCCCAAGTTGTCCAGAGTGTTGAAGAACGCCTGGACCTCCGCCTGGAAGGCCAGGTACTCCCCGTTGTGGTTCTGGTCCAGGTTGGACCTGTAATACAGGTCGTAGGCCAGGTTAGTGCCGTCCACCACTAGCTTGCTGTCCCTGAAGCGGACGTCCTGGTAGATCTGTCACTCTGTAGCCCTCCAGCAGCGAGCACAAGCCCTTCACCCCCATGGTGTGAAGGTAGGTCAGAACAACAGTCTCACTCCCTACTCGTCAAATGTGTGACACATGGCCAAGGATCCCTGGCGTCAATTTCCGACGAAAAATGGATACCTTTTGCGTCGTTTTTCAACGCGGGGGTCAATCAGATAGACATTCATGTTAATCCCTCATCGTCGGATATAGACGAAAGGAAATCAATGTCCATCAACGGTGTTGCCGTCACGTTATGCGCCTAAGTGCCGCTGCTAGCTATTTTGGGGCCCTAAGCATAACTCCTTTATGGCCCCCCCCCCCCCCCCCCTCTGCCAGTTTTAACATTTATTAAAAACGCAAAAGTTAAATCTACTTTGGTGAACACAGTTCACAGAGAACAGCCAAAACATACATACAGTACACAAAAAGTATTGGAATGTCCAAAATCTTTTAAATTAAATAGTTATCCATAAATACAAACTTAAAACCAGAAGTATTACAAGTAAGAAAAATTCTTCTATGGAAGCAAAGATTTACAAGCAGAAACTATTTACACAATATATATTTGGAAAATTAAAATCTGATGGGATTTTAAATGGACCTCTTCGTACCATTTCAACGCGATCCGCATCTAAAACATGTGGCGGCCAAAGAGCAGGATCAGTTTGAGGTCTCTACAGGCCTACTTGTAAAATGAATAATGTTTAACAGTAAAATCTCAATTTAGCTTGCACCTAGGGTTGCCAACTTCCTAAACCCCAAATGAGGACACTTTTCTTCCAGGTGCGCACACGCGCCAACAGCTGACCAACAATAATGGAAATTGCAAGGTTTCATTAGCCATACCATGAAGCTATTAAATTCAGTGTAATTTTTGTAACTATCTGTACTTGCTTGGATGTATTTTGTTCATAATAATAGTCAAGACAATCATTACAAAGTTTCTCTCAAATTTCATGTTGTTTTCGTTGAAATAGCATTAGACCTGTTTAGCATAGACTCCTGGTTGCTATGGTTATCTATTTGCTATGCTAGCTAGCTAGCTAGCTAGCTAAGGGAACTTTTAATACCCTTTAACGATCTAAGTGTAAGATTTCCGTTTGCATGAAAATATAGCTAGTTATCTAGCTAATGTTATAGTCTCCTCGATTTAATTTCTACAATTATAATGGGTGCTTGAGAAACGTCGTATGAACAAGTTCATGTTCATGAGTTAATGTATTATTATTATTATTATTATTATTATTATTATTATTATTATTATTATTATTATTATTATTATTATTATATTCACACATATAAACACCAGTTCATCATGTCTAAAGAATTCTGATATGAAATATGAAAACAATGTGCAAGCTTCCAATTTAATCGTGATTTAAGATACTTAGGCCCCGTCCACACGAACCCGGTTTTTTTGAAACCGTGTGTTTCTCTACACGGTTTCGCCGTTCGTCCACACGTAACCGCAGTTGTCGGCTCCTGAAACCGGAGTTTTTTGTAACCGGAGTCCAGGGTGAACTTTTCGAAAACTCCGGTTTCAGCAGTCACGTGTGGACGGGAAAACCGCAGTTTTTTGGTTCCTTGTCGACATTGTTTGACGTCACACTGTGCGACGGTAAACAGTATAAGTAGTATCCATGGAGACCAACGTATCACTTGACTATCATCAGATTATCATCTTGGACTGACACGACTCCCAATCCACATTTTCTTGAATTCTTCTTATTTTAAATTCATGAGTAACAGTGAGAAGTAACTCAACTTCGCTGTCCGTCCACACGAAGGAATCTGTCCGGCCTCGGTTCGCCATTGTTGTTTTTCCGGTATGAATTTTTCCAGCCTTGTGATTGGCTAAATGGCCTTCCTGTTTGGAGTGCTATCGCCTACTCCTTTGGAATGCACGTTTGAGGCGGATTTGCGGTCTCGTGTGGACGGAGTTATTTTTTATGAAACCCGTGGTGTGGACGCAAAAAAATTTTTAACCGGCGCGTTCATTAAAAGTTCGGTTTCAAAAATACCCGGGTTCGTGGTGGACAGGGCCTTAGATCGCTAAAAGTAGTTTCAACCTTTTCGTTGCTGGCGTTACCAAATGCTTGTTGTGGAGAGGAGTGCAGCTGAGAGCCGCTTGTCTCCCAGGGGCACAGACAACTAAACTGTTTACATTTTTTCTCTTTTCACGGATACAAATAAAAAAGGCTGTTGATTGTAATTAGGGGGACTGCAGCTGTTCCCTGACGCTGACGGGACAAATCAAAAATCATAATTCGGGGATGTCCCGGACAATTCGGGACAGTTGGCAATCCTTCTTGCACCTAAGTTATAACATATTTGAGTGTGCAAACATTAGCAATACCGTTAGCTATAGTTCGAGGTGTATATGCATAGGCAAACCATTCAATTAGCAGCACATTTCCTGTATTTACTACAATGATTAAAACATGGACTTACCTGATAGTGATGCAAAGGATTTGATCTCGCTGTTTTCCTCTTTCTTTTTTCTGCCCCTTGACTCATGCGATCTTTTCGAGGGACATATTCCGAAAAGTTGACATAGGCCTGCTGTGTCAGTTTCGCCTGACCACTTTTAGACAGGGCAACCCACCGCGAGCTTGGGATGTTGCATGTGTATTTGTGTGTGGGGGGGGACCATCGTAACTTTTTTTTGGAGCAATTAAATTATATCTCTTGTTCTGCCTGTTTTGTTGATATGCATGGCTAAAAGGTGCCTTATATTTCTATACTGAATATAATATCAGCATTATTTATTACAACTTATGATTTTTTTATATATATATTTTTTTTTAAAAGTTGCCTTATTTTTGGGGCCCCCCTCACGACTTGAGGCCCTACGCGCAGCGCGTAGTGCGCGTTATGGGAGCGCGCGGCACTGCGCGCCTATTGATTTGTTTGACATGATCTAAAACAAAAAAATCGCAGCCCATGGATTACACCTCGTCCTGACATACAGCAGAGCGAGCGAGAGAAACGGCGACGAAAACCTCGCGCGAGGGTGTTCCTGATTGATATGCAGCGTGACGATTTTGTCGCGAGTGTGTATTTTTATTGTTAAGAATCCAAACCAATCAAAATCATCGGAGGGATGTAAACACATTTCAACGGGGAAAGCAGCGTGTACTTATCAAACCATATAAGTTAGTGTTTTAGCAGGCGGCGTACACCGCCGCAAAATGTCGTCTCAGATAGAGACAAACGCGAGCGATTAATTCAGGGTTTGAGCGGCATCGCTGGACGGCGCGCGACGTGGAGGCGCGACGTCGCTCCGCGGCACGTCAGGACAGGCTCATTGAAAAGTACACATTCTAATCACTTTTCCTCGCTCGCTCGCCCGCGGTCGCTGTCGCATCGCTGTATGTCAGGACGGGGTGAGCTACGTACCTCGGTGAAGTTAGTTTTAGGTTGGATATTCGACGGATATTCAGTCCGGTTCCAGCCGGGACTTCACGGAGATTTGCCCGGCAGTAGCAGCAGGAGAACGGTTGGCACACCTCGCAGAGCCTCGCGGTGAAATCGCTGGAAACTGATTTAGGGACCGTCAATAAATTACTTCACGTAAATATATCAATTCAAAATACTTGCCAGTTTTTTCAAATAGTTTCCATTTCTGTGACCCAGTGACTCCAAACCAGAATCTAATTTGTATTATTAACCCCAAGAATAAGACACACACTTGTTATGGTATTTTATTGCTTCCTCTATTTTATATGAATATTAATATGCAGAGAAATTATTCTTTTTCTTTCAATAGCTTCTATGTCCATGTGTTGACCAGTGACTTCCAAACCAGTATCCAATTGGTAAAAACTAAAGCCTAAAGGCCTTCTTGCACACTGAAGTCCGTTTTTTTTTTCGCATGCCGTTTTTCGTATCCGTCATCCGACAAAAAACTTAAACGCGCAGGGCTCCTTCGCACACTGAGTCCGTTTGCGTTTTATATTCGCATGCGTTTTTATTTTGTGGTTCCAAATTGTTCGGAGAGGGAGAAAATGGAGTCCAAGCAGTGAGGGATGATTTTGTAGTCCTCTCACTTCTTGAAGAGAAAAAGAAGAGAAAAAGAAAATACTGGCTCCATCCGATCCTGAGAGGACGCCAAGGGGAGTTCCACCTTCTTGCAAAAGAACTGCGGAAATATCCGGACCGTTTTCATGTTTATTTTAGGATGACAGTGGTCCAGTTCGACCAACTTTTAGCACAACTGGAGCCACACATAAGAAAAAAGAGGACAAATTTCTGTGATCCAATTGATCCTGACCAGCGGCTGGCAATGACACACACACACACCACACACACACACACACAACACACACACACACACACACACACACACACACACACACACGCACACACACACACACACACACCACACACAGAGAGAGATCAAACCCGGTAGCCTATATGAACTGATTCACAGGGAGAGAGAAGAAGAGATCCCATCATTAGCTATTATCAGCATAGACGGTTGATGGCATTAAACAGCTGTGTTTGTGAGTCAGAAAGGATTTCCGCGAGTGGTCATCAAGGCTTTTCACGGATGCAAAAAACGAATTAATCGAAACCTGTTTCCGAATTTTTTTTATGAACGGGACGAAAGTTTCGGACTCGTGTGTGTTAAACATGAGATCGACACAACATGAGATCGATTTTTTTTTTTTGACGTGGCGGCAATTTTCGGGACGACAAAAAGGACTCAGTGTGCCAAAGGCCTTAAGAATAAGACACACACCACTTTTCATGGTATTTTTAAGTCCTTCCTCTATTTTATATGAATATTAATATGCAGGAATTATCATATTTCTTTCAATAGCTACCATGCCCATGTGACCCAGTGACTTCCAAAACCAGTATCCAATTGTATTACTAAACAGGTTCTGATTAATATTCATATAAAATAGAGGAAGCACTAAAATACCATGAAAAGTGGTGTGTCTTATTCTGAGGGTTTACTTTACGCGAATAAAGTTGGAAAAATTGAACTTTTCAGGCGGCATCGCACCGCGACATCCAATCAGCGGCGAGTATCTCCCGACATCACATTCGTGACTGCGGGCACATCTATTGCACACAAACATGGAGGAGAAACTGAATCGTGGCGGTTTTGTGGGCACCCGGTCCTTTATGACACGCGGCAGCTGTATTTTACCGGGACCGGTTACAAGAAGGAGGAGGCATGGGCCAAAGTGGGAGGCAGAGTGTGGGACTCAGCTGGTAAAATTTCTGAGACTATACGTGGCTTGTTTTACCACGTTACTGATTTGTGTTTCGTTTGCCACATGCGCCGTTTTGGTTTTTCGAGCGACCAGCGCGAATGAAAAGCGAATGAGAAGCGATGAATCCAAACACCACCACCGTGAGCTCCAGCTGTTTGTGGGATTCCCTCCATGTCAACAATGGATAGCGTCAAGCGATTCCCCGCCAAATCCTCTGGCATGCCAGACATTTCGTCGTGGGGTTTTCTAACGTCGCAGATGAAAAAAATTGACCGATCCCAAGCATGTCACATTTATAAGACCTCGTCTCGGTCGCCGACTTTCAAAAATCGTGTAACGACTCGCAAATTTGTCTGCGACGTACGAATCGGGGCAAAATCGGACTGAAATCGTGTCGTCTGTGAACCAGCCATTAAGCAACAGTAGCAAGCGCAATTGTGTGCTAATTCCTACTCCAAAACGAGACTCGTGCATGGTAGGTAAAAACAATACTTTATTAAGCATTAAAATTTTGATTGTAGTAAAAAAAATAATAAAAAAATAAAAGTGCCTGCATGATATTGAAGCCTACAGCGATCGTTGACCGTGGCCTTATCAATTTCTTTACCCATGGGCCCATGGTAACGCGATTGCTACCTGCTGTAGTACTCATTGGCTGAATCGTTGAACGCTTTCAGACCTCAATCCAATTAAGGTTTGCGGGGAGGCAAAGCTCTGTTCGTTTGTATAGTAACAATATTAGGCCAAAAACATTACTAAGAAGCGAAATAGTTCATCAATACAGGCTAAAAAAATTTTTTGATTTTTTAATTTTTTTTATTATCATTTTATTTATTTTTTCACGAAAAATGGGGTGGCCATTGGCCCCGGCGGCCTCATAGGTTTCCGGCGCCTATGCTAGGCGACGCTCCTGTTTACAGCAACATGCCACCGGACGAAGTTTAACCCGACTCTAAGCGAAGACGCATGAGAGACGCGGTAAAAGCAGAAGAAATAAGAAGAGAGAAGAAAATACAATTGAAATATAATGGATACCAATTCCAGAAACAAAATTATTTGACTATAAATGAATGCATTTATAGCTGGTAGATAAAGCCCATAAATTACACCAATAAGAAAAGAAAATGCCAACTAGACTACTGGGGGCAGTTAATTTGCAACATTCACATAAGTTTAGCCTCTTTTTTTTCCACATGCATGTGAATTGGAATTGAAGTGGCCTAAAATATTCCGTTGGCCAAGTCCGACCTAAGTGATACTCAGTGTTGGCGATAACCTGATTTTAAATCAATACGACAAGAACACATGGATCAAGGAAGCGCTTTGTTTTAGTCCATCTTCGGAAATTGTAGGTTTCAACACTAGAGAACGCTAGAGGTCAGCAATAACTCGCCGTCGCGCATGATGCCGGGTTAGGAAGAGTGGAGTGGAATTCATTTTTAAACAGTGCTGTTCCTTTACCTAATGGTTGAAGGAAGCACCTTTTCATTCCCTCCTTGACCCGATGACGTTTTCCGGAAGGAAAGGAGGGCATAAAGGCAGTGGGATGGAAACTACTGTAGGTCGATAAAGTATGAACGAAATGTATCTCTGAAATAATTGAGGGGTTAATGGGATCACCACATCAGTCAATAAGATAACGTCAGCTATCAGAACAGGGGGCACTGTAAGCTGGGGTCAAGCAGCTGCCAATGTGCCGTAGACCCGTGTTTGACCGTGAGCTTATGAGTGGTGTTTACGTCTGTGGACATGAACACGGTGAAATAAATGTTATAGTTGCCAATACCACACATGCATGTACTGCGCACACAACACCAGAGACACACACCCAACACACACTTTGAAAGAAAACACCAAATCCACAGACATGCGCATATATGCACTCGGCCACCAACACACGTCACACACAGGCCACACACACATCCTAGTTGTTCATGTTACAGTTTATGTCCTAA
>OLKM01005675.1:0-16319 GCA_900291075.1 Melanogrammus aeglefinus | reverse complement strand
CGGGGAATATTCGTTAGATTTTGAAATTAGTGGCTATTAGAATAAACCATATTTATTTACTCCAAATTGTTATGGTTATTGTGCTGGCTTTGATTGAGGCTTACATTTTAAAATCTGCATATGGCGGGAATGTCTTAGTACAACTGGACTATAAATGATTACCTTCACTTCAAGTGGCCTTTATCCAAACGCATTACAGATCATTATCACCCGGATACATTTAGCGGGTAAATATTGACTGTTGCTGAGTAACATGTCAATATGTCAAAGGAACCATTATGGATGATTGGCTTTAATGGCCATTAAGTTCTCATAGCTGATTAAGTGTCCATGAAGGTAAATAGAAAGTAATGAGTTTTCGATGTGGAGATAGCATCATGGACGGAGTTCTGACGTAGCACGCACAGCCATGGGCTGCCTGGGTAACGAAAATATGAACTCTCTGAAGAGACAAGGCCTGTTTTTGAGTCAGTTGTCATGAATTAGCCTCCTATCAAACCAACCATCTATTCAGCTTTTAGGCGCGTTTTTCATCATTGTAATGCATTAGATACACCAGTAGAGGGCGTCCGAGTCCACTGCAAAGAGTCTAGACCGCTTCTCCGGTGTTCACTGTCAGGCATCATTAAGGTTTGTAAAAAAATAAATAATAATAATAATTACATTATTGGATTAAAAAAAATATATAAATTAGTTATGAAGAGGCCCACCGTTGTTTTTTTCTTAATTATATAACCTATCACGCAATTGCGGCAATTTAGGCTCTCCCCCGCTTGCGTAGGGAACCGAAAACGGCAGCAGCGCCCTGACTAGAATCCATGTATCCACGAATCCATATCCACACACCCACACACACACACACACACACACACACGACACACACCACACACCACACACACACACACACACACACACACACACACACACACACACACACACACACGCACACACACTATTCCGTAGTTCAGGGCTGGTGGTTTGATAACTCGTATCAACTGACGTCTTCCCATGGGAAATGTTTGTGGTAACTGAAAGCTTTTCTCAGACAACAGCCGCACAACAGAACCGCAAGAGACGCACAGCTAATTAGAGACAGGGAGTCGTTTTTAATGAGTTAAAGCACTGCGCATGCGTTCGGAACTTCTCGTATGGAATGAGCGGTGTGCACACATCTTACTGTATGTGACTCCGGAGGGCTGGGACTCGCAGGGGGTTCTGGGGTAAGCTGGGGGCAGGAAGTGAAACCGGCCAGATGTGGCTCGTTATCCAGGTTGTGGAAGTCCTGCCTTGGTTCGGTTCCTGTGCTAAGTGATCCGTTTAATCAGCTCGCTTTTTGGATAAGCTTATGATACCAAATAGCGGGGAGGGACTTTTACTTTCTCATGGCTCCTGTTAGGACTTCTAATTTGGGGACCGCCTGCAGGGGCCGTCTTCCTCCAGTTGTTTTCAACGTCATGTTCACTAGATCTGTAGTTCCTCACCACCAAGCGCTATCTCGGTCCGTTACAGACACGGCGGGAGTTCCCCACCGCGATCATCGGTATTATTTTGAATTTCGCTTTCATGTCAAATGAAAGACGCTCCTCTCATTTCCCCATTAGGCCTACTTCAAAACACAGACGCGATTTGAACGTATGTTGACAACCCCAAAATCACATGACGCGCACGTGCTTTCCCACGCTGCTGGGGAACTGTGGGATGGGTGTTCGGGAACACAGTGTAGAAATATGGAGTGTAGAACTAGAGAATATGGAATAACACAGTGTAGAGCTACACCGTGTAGAACTACAGCGTAGTGGAGAAATACAGTGGAGAGCTACAGACTATTACTGATACGGTGTTGTGGATTAAAGGTGTAAAGGAAGTGACTGATAAATTAATTCATGAATAAATAAATATAAACACAAGGTCAAGCTCTACAGTGTACCAGACCAAACACACGTGCGCACACGCGGGCGCGCGCACCCACACCCGCGCACGCGCACACACACACACACACACACACACACACACACACACACACACACACACACACACACACACACACACACACACACACACACACAGGGACGAACAAACTATAATGAATCAGCGTTCAGCCTCAGGGGAAACTTAGTCGATGAGTTATTTACTCGAACGCTGACTAACGCCTGAAACACGCCTTTTATTAAAGACGGCGGTTTTATATTCCCATGCTTGGGAGATAAGACGAACGGTTGGCCCAAAGTTAATTACAAGGCAGGGCGATCCGAATAAACTACATCAACAAATGAACTACAAAACGAAGCAGCCCGGGTTCGATTCCCCCTGACGGGCTTGGAGCTCAGAGGGTGTCGTGTACAGTATTTGTTTAAAAAACTAAACACCACTTTAAAAACATGGGGCCTGGGAGAAGGAGCGCTTGTTTGGGGGCGGGGCCACAGTGTAACCAGACACCGGATCCTCCCGGCTCGTGCTCGGCGCTCCGCCTGATAGATCTCCAGTCCTGCAGGGGAACGCGCGCGCGTTCCGGTCAGACCCTCGTGTTCCAGACCTTCTGCTCTGCGTGTGTCCTCTCTGGTTTGGGTTCTGCGTGCCGCTCGAAGAGCCAGCAGGCCCTTCTCGAGGAGGCTGTGTATCGCGCGTGGGATTAGACCGCGGGTTTGGAATATGTCACATGGAGCCCGTGAGCAAGTGGACGGCGCAACAAGTGGTGAACTGGATGATGAGGTACGAAACACATGACAGTTAGAGCGACTTGAACACACGCAAGCGCGCACGCCAATAGTACCACCCCCCCCCCCCCCCCCACCCACCACACACACACACCACCACACACACACACACCACACACACACACACACACACACACACACACACACACACACACACACACACATAAAGAGTCAAACACGCACGAATAAACGCTGACACGCACAAACGTACCCAAACACTCTGTACCGTGAGACTGAACGTGCGTCTAGAGCTGTCTGTCAGTCCTATGTTCATGTTCTTAATTGTTTGTAAATCCCGAAAAAGTCTAAATTCTGTTGCCCCTTAGCAACCATTTATGACGAGTTCAGCGGTCGGTCAATGTTTGGCTTTCACGTTTAGCGGTTGTTTTTAATTCGCCTTATCTTTAGCCGTCTGTTATCATCACCGAGCTGGTGTAGCGCGTCATATTCGGAGTTATGACCCGGGTTATTGTCCCTTCATATTCCACTTGTTGACCTTAAAGCAGTGTCAACACGATCAGTTATCACCTGCACACCTTGATTTGGATCGGTATTGTGATCATAAGTGTTTGATTAGGGTCGATATTGTAAGCGGTGGTCGGCGCCGGATGGGTTTCATCTTAGAATTTGATATTTGGTCGTTTCTAAATTCAATGGTTCTAAAATTACTATCCCGTCGCTGATTGGCTGTTACCTGAGCGGGGTCCCGACTACTGTAACTTTCCGGCTCAGTGATTGGCCGGTGGCCCATCGAGGTGACGTCCATTGTACAGCGGATCCTCTCTTGACACTATGGACGTTGTAAACCGAGGAGCGATAAACGCATGACACGCGTTGCTCGTCACACGCAGGGTCTGGGTCTACTGGTATAGCCCCTGAGAAACACTGGGAATCGAACCCCTGACCCGTTGGTCTGTAGCGCACTCGGGTGTGACTGTAGCAGACCTACCCAAACAGCGTGCATTTCAAACAGCGTCTGCGTCATTCGCTGTGTGCTGAAGGGTATGTTTGGACTGTGCGTGTGCTCGACTGTGCGTGTGCTCAAGGTGGGGTGTGTGGGTGTGTGTGCAGGCAGAGATAAACAAATAATATTAATAAATAATGTTGCACCTCACACATCCTCATATAGTCTACTTATTGAAAAGGAGAATACGTTATTTGAATTAGAGAGGCTGTTTATGTCAAATAACACTGTGTGTGTGTGTGTGTGTGTGTGTGTGTGTGTGTGTGTGTGTGTGTGTGTGTGTGGGTTGACCGGACCAATCAGAGCAATTCGTTAAAGAATGTTCACATTACTGTTCATGTGTTTTCAGGCCACTAGCTCAGAGGGATCTGTATTGACAACCGATCAAAAAGTCAGCAGTGCAAATGCCTGTCCACTATATTCCGTAGTCCATCAATATTTCAGATATTTGGGACAGAAGTCCCATCAGTCTCTCCCAAAATGTATTTAATCTTCACAGGATTTGAGGGTAAACATGCATTATTTACTGTGTGTGTTTGCTAGTTGTTTGTTCTGTGGGTTTCCTGTTTGTCTGTCTGTCTTTGTTATTGTCCACTGAATCACCTCATACAATCAATTACAAGTGGATCTGAATGCTGTGTTCTCTTGGCTGTCAGGAGGTAAAATATGATGGCTGACAGGCTAAATGAATGTTTGTTAGGACCGGTTCAGACCTGCAGCCCACATACCTCCGTTCAGTTGAAACACAGGTGTCGTGGATCTCGCCATCTCCCGATTGGCTCGGGATGATTTTATTTTGATTTGGAATATCAAACGCGTGGAAGGCGAGCTTTATAGCACCGAGAGCTCAGGTATTCTACCCCTGGCAGAGGGAGAGGAAGGTGAAGATGCGGACGTTGTAATACATGTTGTGAAGAAAACCAAACTTCTGGATCCTGTTGGGCCTTCGTGAGGAGAGAGGAGTGTGTGAGGAAAGAGGAGTGTGAGGAAGAGGAGTGTGAGGAGAAGGTGTAGTGAGGAGAGAGAGAGTGAGTGAGGAAGAGGAGTGTGAGGAAGAGCACGCGAGATGTCATTCACTCCTGGACACTGAACCTGACTCAGTGTGTTGTCGTGTTTCGGATCTCGGTGTGTTGAATGGAGGTTTTTTTTGTTGGCAGAATGTCAACCGGTAGTCCACAGGCTGTCAACAGGTTGTCAACCACGGTTGTAAACGTGGTTGCCGTGGCGACCTGGCAGCTGTTGCGTCTGGCTGCGTGACAGCAGGCTCCCGAGGAGCGTGTCTTGTTGGGCTTGTTTTGCCAAGTCGTCCCGTGAGGGACACCGGGACGGTGTTGGTTTGGTTTGCTTCTGTTCACCACCTCGTGAACAGAAGCAAACCAAACTCATCCAGAGCACGTAGGCTGACTATTGATCCTGGATCTCTGATCAGTAGGATCGATCCAATTATCTCTGATCAGGAAGGATTGATCCAGTAATCTTGTGAATCGGAAGGGATGGTCTGCGAGGCGAAGCCCTCACCACTAGACCTCAGGCCAACCCTGAGGAGGGAGGAGAAAAACCAGACCTCCCTTGTCTTCATCATCTTCATCATTCTTGGAGGTTCTGCGTCTCTTAGTGGAAACACTGTGCCCATATGAGAGAGGGTCTTCCCTTCAGCAGAGGCCTCTGTGTCCTGGGGCCTCCTTCCTCCTCCTGGAGAGAGAGAATCACAGGAAGTGACCCCTTCCCTCTTCCTGTTTCCCTGGTAGTTCTATATCTCCAGTCACTTGTTTTATCGTCCGCGGCTTCATCCAAGAGGGACGCTACTACTTTAGGCGTACTCTTGTCTTTGGTTGTCTTGGGTTGTTTAATTACCCAAGCTAATACCGATGCCCAGTTGTGGATGTTGTCGTGTTTTTCAGGGTTTTTTTTCGTGTTTTTCAGGGGTTTTTTTCAGTCTAAATTAATTAATTAGTATTATTATCAGTTTTTAGGGCTATGTGCAGTCAAACCATAAATACATGCTTAACTTCATGTTGTAGCTCAGTTATAGTCCTGAATTGTCTCGAAGGTGAAGAGGAAATGAGGGTTCCTCGTTGGGACCAGCTCCTTGTTCTGATGGAGACAAGGAAGGAGGTAGCAGAGATGAGGACGGAGGTGTTGTGATGGAGGTACCTCGTTCCTTATCTCCATCACAACAAGGAGCGGGTACCCCCCCCGGGTTCCTCCCCCGGGTTCCCCCCCCCCCCCCCCCCCCCCCCCCAGGACGGAACCAGAGAGAGAAACACAAAGCAGAGCCCGTTCTACTGCGACGGCAGTCTACAGAGAGAACATAGCCTTTTATCCTGTGTGTGTGTGTGTGTGTGTGTGTGTGTGTGTGTGTGTGTGTGTGTGTGTGTGGTGTGTGTGTGTGTGTGTGTGTGTGTGTGTGTGTGTGTGTGTGTGTGTGTGTGTGTGTGTGTGTGTGTGTGTGTGTATATTAAAACAAACAATAGTACATTCAGATCATAGCCTGTTAACGCAATTAATACAATCAACCAAATAGTCTTTTTTTTTGGTGTTCTTTGGATAAAAAGTGCAAAGTGATTTGCAGAAGTCCAACCCTTGTTTGTTTTGGTCGGTTGTTATCTTTCTGCTAAACGAATTTCCCACCAGTTTGAGGGAAATGTTGTGTTTACCTCCCGCTGCCCCAATCTACTAGTCTCAAAGCCTGCCCTGCGTTCACACCAAAAGATGCATTTGCTGCCCGAACGCGTTGCCGCCGAAGTTTTGCCGCGCCGCAAATCAAGTTTTGCGGCGCGGCAAAAGTTTTGCGGCGCGGCAAAGGTTTTGGCCGCAGTTTTGCAGCGCGTCAAGTTTCGCGGCACGGCCAGTTTTTCCCGCGGTGCTTCTGAATTCATTCACAACCATGGCCGACATTACGAGCATCATATCTCTTTCCCTGTTGTGGAAGAGGGAGAGACGTCGGAATGCTCGTCGTCATGAGACCATTCGGAGCCGTACAGAGATTACTGACACGCAGTACTAGGCCTACTATATATATACTACTACTACTAGTAGTAATAGTACTTGTAGTCTAGTAATACTACTACTAGTAATAGTACTAGAAGTCTACTAATAGTACTAGTAGTCTACTACTACTACTAATTCATTCATTTTAATACTATTCACTATTCATTCACTCAGTACGACAATTACTGATTGGCTGTTACGGCATGTCACTCAGTGGCAACGACTCAGTGGCAACGCTGTTGAACGCTGATTGGCTGTCATCACGCGTTTGCTGCCGAAAAGTTGAAATATTTCAACTCGAGCAGCATTTGACGCGCCGCAAAATACGTGAACGCGCCCCGCCGCCCGTTGCCGCTGCCCGGGCACGGGCATGCCGCGCTGCAAATCAGATTTTGACGTGCCGCAAATCAAATTTTGCTGCCGGTTTTCTCGGCAGCAAATGCTGCGGCAGCAAAGCAGCAACGCGTCTCTACATTCACTTTGAATGGGATCGTGACGCGCGTCAACTTTTTGCATCTTTTGGTGTGAACGCAATTATCCCTCGAGCCCGAATGGGCTATGACTCAATAGCCCATGAGGCCGAAATTCAACTCTAGTAGGGCAGTAAAAAACGTCTGTTGCATTTGGAACTGATTTATCTAATAATGAGCTTATAAAATCGTCAGAAACTTCATAAAACGGGAAGCAGACGTCACTGTTTTTGTTTACAAAGCCGGCGTTTCGCTACTAGTCTATACTAGGCTATAAGTTAGTATATACTAGTAGCTCAGCCAATCAAAACGCAGCATTAGTGATAGCCCATTAGTTGAATTTAACTAATACTCAATATACTCTTTATACGCTGTTAAACTTATTCAACCAGGGATTGGCCACCTGAGCTGTCCATCACTGGGGTGGGCGGGGCCAGGGTCAGTTAGTCAGAGGCCAGAATCTTCTTCCTGAGTCATATAAACAATTGGTTGTTGGTAGATGGTTTAAAACATTTATACAATTCATTTTATCACATTAACTGTAAGGACAAAATAATGTCTAATTTGTCAAATTGATTACGACTGTGTATAAAATGTCTGAGCTTATCTTGCTTTCATTACAAGATATGAAATTCTATCCGTCTTGAGACACTCCCTCACTCACTCACTCACTCGGAACTCACACTCTCAAACACATATTCTCTCTCTCGCACACACACACACACACACACACACACACACACACACACACACACACACACACACACACACACACACACACACACACACACACACACACACACACACACACACACACACACACACACTCTTTCCCCAGTTCTTCAAAGCTCCATTGTTCTGTAGTGTGAAGGCCCGGTCCGCGGGCCACTGGCGGGCGGGCGCTTTGGGTCCAGGAGAAAGTCTTCCTTTCCTCCTGTGAGTCAGACGCAGACGGCCCATAAGCCGTGTAGCCTCCCTCTTCAGCCGGCTGTAGTTATATAGAAGCGTTTAGTAGTTTAAAACACCAGGGAGGAGACGGGCCAAATCACCACGTAGGCCACGACCAGTGTTTATGTTTAGCAAACAAATCAGCAGTGAAAGAAATACGCGCGTTCACCGTCTACAGCATCATCTGATTGGTTTACCAAAGTTAAGGAAATGAAATCCTACAACTAAATTAGTGGGGCACAGGGGCGTGTCTCAAGTTGGAGGGGCTAGGGGATGTCCAAGTTGAGAGGGGCTAGGGTGGGGTCCAAGTTGAGGGGCCATGGGGGGGGTCCAAGTTGAGGGGGCTAGGGCGTGGTCCAAGTTGAGGGGTGCAGGGGGCGTGTCCAAGTTTGAGGGGGTTAGGGGGGGTCTCAAGTTTGAGGGGGTTAGGGGTGTGGTCAAGTTTGAGGGGCGCAGGGGGGGTTTCGTGTCCAGTGACCGTTGGTGTCCACGTGTGTAAGGGGTGGTCCACATTTGAGGGGGTGTGGGCGGCGTGTCCACGTTGGCGGGTTAGGGATGTGTCCATGGAACCTCTGACCCTAATGGCTTGTCGCTGGGCGGTGGGCCGGTGGCAGAACCAGTTCCCCGCCTCGGTTTCGGGCCGCTGCCTTTGGTACACAGACCGTCTTCAACCATGACAGCATGTATGAGCGCCACGAAAGGGAAGAATCGCTCAGACCAGCAGCAAGCGCTGGCAGAGAGAAACACATCATGGGGGCCATGTTTAATGGTGCGCCCGATCTGATCAACTGAGGTATTAGGGATTAAGGCGGTACTAAAAACACCTTGTGATTATTGGATGGTGTATTCGGCCCCTAGCGATGGGGTTATGTTCCTATATATTCCAGTACAAAATAAAATGGTTTTGTATTTAGAAGTAAAAGTAATGGATGCATTCTGAGATAGAACCCATTGCAGTTGGCGGGGACTTCTTTGACATTGGACGCGAGTTCTGTGTCAATCACAGCCAGAACCGTGCTATTCTGGGGAGGTTCTTGAGAAGGTCCCGTTCGGCGTTGGCGTTCCCACCTTGGTCGGTACCCACAGACAACCTAACAGGAAATGGTTAATTAGATCACCCACTAGCAAATCTTTACTTTTGTTTTGACATTGTTGGTGAATTATGATATTTGAGCCTTTTAGATTATGTATTAAAGTGCGTTTCCGTGGAATTATAATCCTGAGAGGGATCACTGAGAATTATTCCTGTGGAATGTCCTGTTTTCGGTTTAGGAACCGCTCTCCCAGAGCGCTGGTTGTTGGAACACTGAGACCTACAAAACAAACAAAACCGACAACTTTTTTTCAATATCGGTATAAGACATATCGGTCTACTCTCCTCTGAATGTTGTGTGGTGTGGTGTGTGTTGTGGTCGTTGTGTGTGTGTGTGTGTGTTGTGTTTGTGTGTGTGTGTGGTGTGGTGTGTGTGTGTGTGTGTGTGTGTGTGTGTGGTGTGTGTGTTGTGTGTGTGTGTGTGAATAACAAAGGAAAACAGTATGAAATCCTCCTTGAGTGTCTCTCTAAGACATAGATTGTCTCTTGGACTAGTGCTCACTAATGACCTTAATTTAGCTGAACTTTAACTTCAGTGAAACCAGTTAACCCCTAGGATCGGTGTATCTGCCGGGTTAACGGAGGTAGTACCTCCTCGGTGTGGTTGTTGTTGTGGTGTGTGTGTGTGTGGTGTGTGGTGTTGTGCGTTGTGTGTGTGGTGTGTGTGTGGTGTGTGTGATAGGTCGATAGCATGTGTTGGGATGTGTGCGTGTTGTGTGTGTGTGGTGGGTGTGATGCAGTACCCGGTCATTGAGCATCATAATGAATCAAGGATCCATAATGTATCCCTACTCTCAGCCGCTGTCAGAACCAGGAACACAAACAACAAACAGCTTGGTTGTGTTTTGTTGTTGTAGAGTAGAGTTGCCACTTTTCTTGTTTCAAACTGGACATCATTTGTCTCAACTGATGATTAAACAGGTCTTGATTGACACTTGGCAGTTCTTTGATTCCTACCTGTTGATCAACTTTACAAAAAGTGGCCCTTAGGAACACAATGTTTATCCTGCACGTGTCCTATGGAGGTGGAACCCGCTGGTGTCTCTAGGGGCGCCCGCGAGCCATGGCTCTAACGGGAGCCATCGCAAATGGGAACCCCGTTAAAGACCCCGTTAAAGACCCCGTCGAGAGAAACGCTGACTGGGCAATCGCAGCTCCCTAACGAGCCGGGCAGTTTTAGCCCAGCTCTCTGTGTAAGGCATAGCATGTAGGCTACCTCTGAGGAGAGCCGCTCTGTGTAGGCTAGCTGTTGTTTAGCTCGCTCTGTTTTAGGCTAGGCTGTGGTTTTAGCTCACTGTGTGTAGGCAGCTTGTGCGGTTAGCTGTGTGTAGGCTAGCTGTGTTGTAAGTTTCGCTCTGTGTAGGCTAGCTTTGGTTTAGGTCACTGTGTGTAGGCCTAGGCTGTGTGTAGGCTATCTTTGGGCGTAGCTGTGTTTAGGCTAGCTGTGGGTTAGCCCGCTCTGTGTTGGCTAGCTGTGTATTAGCTCACTGTGTGTAGGCTAGCTGTGGTGTAGGCTAATCTTTGGTTTAGCTGTGTGTAGGGCTGCTGTGGGTTTAGCGCCGCTCTGTGTAGGCTAGCTGTGGGTTAGCCCGCTTTGTGTTAGCTAGCTGTGGGTTATAGCCGTGTGAAGGCTAGCTGTGGTTAGCCGTGTTTAGGCTAGCTGTGGGTTAGCCGTGTGAAGGCATTCTGTAAGGCTAGTGGGTTAGCCCGTGTGTAGGTAGGCTAGCTAGACGATTAGCCCGCCCAGCCCAGCAGACTGTTAACGCATTGGCAGCCTGACGTTCACTGCTTCCCCGCTGCTGTCAGACAGATTATCAGCGTCTCAGTGTCATCAGAAAGTGGATCAGGTGCGGAGGGTTTAATATGCTTTGTTGACAAGCCCCAAACAGCCCCCCACCCCCTACCCGGCCAGTCCTGTGAGCTCAGACCGGCCTTTTGCTTCCTCCTCTGAACTAATAAACTCATCTCAGGATGGAGCTCAGATTCAGGAACAGAAGGCAGGATCTTTTTACATTTAGGGAGTCTACTTTAGACGCTCATCCACAAGCGACTTGTCCAACAACACGCTCATACCACACGTTAAAACACGTCGGCGGGGTCCCGCCAGGCCAGGCAACGGCCAGCTCGTAAGGAGCAGTCAGGTAGAGTCCTCGAGCCGGGGATCGAACCAGCCAATCTCTCGGTTCTCAAGTCTCTCCTCCTGAGTTGACCGCCCCTCCCCCCCCCCGCGGTGCCGGAGCCACTTGTGTGGAGTCTGAACCTGACGTGTCCTCCTGGCGTCAGAAGGAGTTCAAGCACCACATCTGCTGGACCAGTATCCAGGGTGCTGGACGGGCGGAGGAAGCGGCGGAGCAGGAGGGAGTGAGACCCCTCGTCCTCCCGGCGGCCATCTGTCTGAAGCAGACATTTCCTCAGGCTCAGAGCCCGGGCCCCAGGGGGTCTTTAATGACCCCCCCCCCCCACGGTGAACGCTGGCTTCACCCGACTCCCCCGCGGCCAGTTGTGTTTTTCCTTGCGTCGGCAATTTGGCGGGCTGGGGAGGAGAGGCGGTCCCACTGCGCCACACAGCAGGGAAGCTAACCGCTAACCCAGAGTGGCTCCATGAGTGGGTTGACCGCCGTGTTCTGCGGTCGTAAGGAATCTCACCCCAACCCCTCCATTGTCTCTGTTTGACTTCTGAAGCCACACCAGGATTCAGCGCGCAATCGGAACGCTCTGCGTTTTAGCTCTCCTCTTTTCCCCCGCGAGCTCCAGCCCCCTCCGCTTGTAATGGGGTCCAAGGGTCGAAGTTCAAAGACTGCAGAGGATGCTACCCCGGTGTTATTGGTTTATGTAAATGAAGGCAAACTTTTTAAAGTCCTGCTAGTAGTGCGAACACCAATGTGGTGAACAACAGTGGTTGGCACTGAGGGTCAGGTGAGACCTTTCAAACAGTATAGACCCTAACTTTCATGCTTACACTGTGTTCACAATGGACCCAGCATTAATGCTAACTCCATGGTGAACATGGCAATCAAACTTGTTCATCCTCTTGGTTAAGGAATGTCTGGACTGGGGTCCTGGTGGATCATGTCTGGTTACTGGCTGTCCTATTGTGGCTACCATGATAACCAATAATTGATCATCATCAGCACTGTGACTTGTGTCTGAATGGTGCTATAGAATTAAACTTGCCTTGCCTACATCGAGGCCTAGATGGAGGAAGATTAATAAAATGCAAGATTAATAAAATATAAAAAGTACACGTATATATTTCATCGACCTACTCATTCTCCCTCACTCCCTCACTCCCTCACTCCCTCACTCCCTCACTCCCTCACTCCCTCACTCCCTCACTCCCTCACTCCTTCACTCCTTCACTCACTCACTCCTTCACTCACTCCTTCACACACTCCTTCACTCACTCCTTCACTCCTTCACCCACTCACTCCTTCACTCACTCCTTCACTCCCTCACTCCTTCACTCACTCCTTCACTCCTTCACTCCTTCACTCACTCCTTCACTCCTTCACTCACTCCTTCACACACTCCTTCACTCACTCCTTCACTCCTTCACCCACTCACTCCTTCACTCACTCCTTCACTCCTTCACTCCTTCACCCACTCACTCCTTCACTCCTTCACCCACTCACTCCTTCACTCCTTCACCCACTCACTCCTTCACTCACTCCTTCACTCCTTCACTCCTTCACCCACTCACTCCTTCACTCACTCACTCACCCACTCCCTGACCATGTCCTCTCCAGGTCTGGACGACAGCCTCCAGCCCTACGTCCCGTCCTTCCAGCTCCAGGGCGTCCCGGGGGAGCGTCTGCTGCGGCTGACCCACCAGGAGCTGCTGACGCTGGGCGTGGGCCGCGTGGGCCACCAGGAGGCTGCTCTGGAGGCCGTGGACCTGCTCTGCGCTCTGGTGAGCACCTTCCACTCCTCCTGAACTTTCACTTTCACTTTGGGTGTTGAAAATTTTGAAGCCTTTCTGCTTGATGCCCTTTTCTCTGTGCACTCATTGACACCATTACGTTGTATTAATGTTTGAATCTTCCGTCTGGGATCAATACCCTATTATTTGATGCCGTTTTAATGTTGACTGTGAAGACAGCAGAAGCTGTTCTCTAAAGAGACTAAGGGTTAGACAGTACATAGACAGGTCATTAAGGAGCAGGTAGGGGTTAGACAGTACATAGACAGGTCATTAAGGAGCAGGTAGGGGTTAGACAGTTAACAGAGACAGGTCATTAAGGAGCCAGGTAGCGGTTAGACAGTTACAGAGACAGGTCATTAAGGAGGCCAGGTAGGGGTTTAGACAGTACATAGACAGGTCATTAAAGGAGCAGGTTGGGGGTTAGCAGTACACATAGACAGGTCATTAAGGAGCCGGTAGGGGTTGACAGTACAGAGACACGTCATTAAGTGAGCAGGATAGGGGTAGACAGTAACGTAGACAGGTCATTAAAGGAGCAGGTAGGGGTTTAGACAGTACAGGACAGGTCATTTAAGGAGGCAGGTAGGGTTAGACAGTACAGAGACAGGTCATTAAGGAGCAGGTAGGGGTTAGACAGTAACGTAGACAGGTCATTAAAGGAGCAGGTTAGGGGTTAGACAGTCATAGACCAGGCCCATTAAGAAGGGCAGGTTAGGGGTTAGGCAGTACAGAGACAGGTCATTAGAGGAGCAGGTAGGGGTTAGACAGTACAGAGACAGGTCATTAAGGAGTGGGTGGAGAGCACAGGTAATAATGAGGACTTGGGGGATCATATCAGGATATATTTTGGCACAGAGATCTCTGAAAGCTCATAAAATCATAAGAGAAGGCCATCTACATCCTCCAGATATCACAACGCAGATTGAGAGATAATATATGAAACACATGAGGTCACCCTCAAAGACAGTCGACAGGCGAGGGAAGGGAGGAGAGAGAGGGGAGAGAGAGGGAGAGGGGGAGAGGCTTGGTGCTCGGTGGCTCTTTAAGGGCCCATCTTTAAGGTAAGGAGACGTGTTAACGGTAAGGCGAGATGTCTTGAGGGGAACGGGAACCCAGAGTGGTGCGCTATGGAACTGAATGGTGGTCAGCGATCGAGTCGGTCGGGGAATGCCGGGACGTGGGCACACGCCGGGAGCTCGCCATGACGACCGGCTCCTCCGGAATGCCGACCGCGCTACCGGGGAACCGGCCTTCGCTGGCTGGTGACCTTTGACCCAGCGTTCCCGATCACCACACAAGAGAGGCCTCTGTTGCCTGGAGCCCATATTAGGCATCAGCGAGGAGCCGTCGGTGGAGCGGTTAGAGTGAGGATCTCTATCCCAAAGCACGCCAGCAAACCCTTAAACCTCGCCGGTCTGGGAACACCGGTCTGGAACGCCCGGTCTGGAACGACGCGGTCTGGAACCGCCGTCTAGGGAACGCCGGTCTGGGCAACGCCGGTCTGGGAACGCCGGTCCTGGGTAACGCCGTTCTGGGCCGCGCCTATCTGCGAACGCGCTCTCTGACTAACCCGCGGGGCCCCCCCTCTCCAGAACCACGGTGTTGGAGGCGGACCACCTTGGGGTTCCTGGGTGGGGCGGATGAGGGGCTCCGTGGTTGCAGCCTGCAGAGGTGTCGGCCTCGAGCGCCGGAAAAACCCGTCGTACCGCGGCGTCCACGCCCAGAAGCCCTCCACCCACTTCCTGACCGCCGTTGGTGGAGCTCATCGCCACCGCAAGACCCTGGCTGTGTCTTGTGGACCGGTAATCATTATCATCATTATTCATGACTATAATTATTATCATTATATCAGGGATAACAAACCAAGATCACACAATATTTAAATAATATTATTACTATCACTAAAGAGCAGGCCGTGCTCCTAATGGCTAGGTTGGTCAAGATGATGATGACAACAATCCATATAATAAGTAGTGTCAACCTTTGGTTTTTAATTAGTAATAAAAGATGTCCAAACGACTGGAAAACCCAAAACTTAAGACTTTTGCAACATTTCTCATGGGCCTTATACACACACGGTACACACACGTACACACACGTACACACGCTACATCACACGTCACACACGTACACACAGACACACACACGTGCCACACACCGCTTCCCCCTCCATGAGAATGCCGGCGGTTGACTCTGGTTGTTTAACCACGCGTGTCCTGTCAGCGAGGTTGTCCAGGCACACAACAGCGCACATCTGTCCTGCCTTGCCCCCCTTCAGGTCCTCAGCCCCCAGTGTCCCCTCAAACGCAGAACGTCTGGGGTGTAGCCCCCGCCCCCCCCCCCCAACACTAACCCCCCTCTCTAGGGTGCATGTCCCAGCCTGAGAGGATTCTGGAACATAAGCCTTGTGTCGCTGAGGCTGTCTCTATCGTCTGTGCCTAGAGGGACGCAGGCTGAAGTCACTGGCTAGCCACTCCAACTGTATTAAGACCCGCCGTTAGCCGTTAGCCGTTAGCCGTTAGCCGTTAGCCGTTAGCCACAGGTCCTGAGGGTCATTAAGGAGATAGTAACGTCTGGTGATAGGTTTGGGACCTGTGTGTGTGTGTGTGTGTGTGTGTGTGTGTGTGTGTGTGTGTGTGTGTGTGTGTGTGTGTGTGTGTGTGTGCGTGTGTGCGTGCTGCTCTGCGCTGTGTGTGTGTGTGTGTGTGTGTGTGTGTTGCTCTGCTCTGCTCTGCCTCTGCTCTGTCTGTGTCCACTTCCTGTATGTGGGGTGTTGTCATGTTGACAGGGCGCCGGGGGACGGGGGGGTACGTGACCTGGGAGTCCCACGAAAGAACACCATCATCCAGCTGTGTCTGTCAGCTGACCTCCACCGTGCAGAAGGTCAGAGGTCACGCTCCCGTGTCGTCTCTCTCTCTGTGCTGTCTCGCTCTCTGTCTCTCCATCTGTCTCTCTCTCTCTCCCTCACCGTCTCTCACTCTCTGCCTCTCTCTCTGGCTGTCTCTCCATCTGTCTGTCTGGCCGTCTCTCTGTCTCTCTCTGTCTGTAAGTCTGTCTGTCTATCTCTATGACTCTAAGCACTAAGCCTACTGGGGGCGTGGCCTCGGTTTAGGCCACGCCCCCTCCACCACCACCCTCTACCTCCTGTCAGTCCCTCGGTGGTCGGTCGCAGTGGCGACCGCGCCCGTCACCCCGTCTCTGTTCCTCTGTCCTCCAC